>JANIIA010000010.1:39093016-39110526 GCA_027478495.1 Erythroxylum alaternifolium | reverse complement strand
CAGTGTGTGGTGGCCAATGATAGCAACACTTGAATGAAAGTCACCAGAGAGGAGAGTCGGAGACAAAGAGAGAAGGAGAAATGAAAAATGTATGGTTAGAGTTAGAAGAAATAACTGGTATTAAGAAAAATTATTGAGTGTATATTAGGTAGTACGTATTTATTAGTTTACGTTCCATCCTAAACTTCCCGAATCGGAGATTTCTTATTTTCACTGTTTAAGATAGAATAAAACATAACATGAAACCTTCTACTTCCATTCTATTCTGTTCCATTCCATTATAAAACTCTCAATTAAATGATAGAAATGTATTATATTTTATTTCGTTCTATTACTAACCCCTGAATCAATTAAGCGGTCGAAGATCAACCCCTTAGCTTATCCTGGAGTTCGGTGCTCGGTGGTAGAGCACTATCAATTTGATCAAAGGTCTGTTGCAACCCATCCCATCGTGACACACAACTGATCGCCCTCTCGCTCTGACTATTTGGATTTGACTAGAAGAGTACCGTGGGACTTTAAATGCCATACTTTTCGATCTTGTCCCATTCTTCAACTGCTTTTCTACCTCCAAAAACCTAACCCACCTGTGTCTGTTCAGTCGCTTAATGTTACCGTCCATTTCCTTTTCCAGCACCAAACCCTCGTACTTAAGCTACCGTCTCATTGAATTCCATGCAATTCCATACCCAGAGTAAAAGTCACTCAGTTAATTTAGTATAGCTCCTTTCTAGAAACAAAAATGTTTATTTACTCTTTGTTTTCTTTTCAAAATCAATTACTCTTAACTGCAAATTAGAAATTCGCTACAAGTTTTAGGAATTTGGTAATGTCTCCGGTCAATTGAATGCAATAAATACACTTTCAATTATCAACTATTGGATGGTCCAAGCGTCCTGCAACAACGATAAGTTGATCAACTGGAGAATCAATGAAGTGGGCAAGGCCATTTATTGTAAGTTGAACTAGTCAAAATCAATGAGTTAACAGGAAGGAGAAGTCTAACTACTAGTAACTTATTAAGAAGTTTGAATATATTGAACACTAATTACTCACTTTTAATTTTCTGTTTTTTGGAATAAAATGATGTCTTTTGTTTTTAAGTACAGAAACTAGGTAAATATTATAATTTTCATAACTTAAACTCACAACTTAAAGTTGTGTAATTCAATATAAACAAGAAATGTGTGTTTACAATCTACATCTATGGGGGACAATAAATTCCAAAATTTTAAATTTAAATACTTAATTAAATAATTATAAAAGTTGGATAATGAGATTAAAATTTTAACTTTTAAATTGGTTATATTAATAATCAATTAAAACCTTGCTGCAATAGTCAACGCCTTCCTTAAAATTTTGATTAGAATATTTATTAGGGTACAATTAAATTCAGTGACCACAAAGTCTACCGACTTAAAATTGAGAACACCAATTCATATCTTCTCCACATCACTATCTCTCTTTCTCCTTCAGGAGCTAGCTAGGTCGATCCTTTTTCAAAGTTCTAAATAGGAGGCAAGAAGGGAGTGGCCCAAGATTTGATCAAAACACACACTCTTCTAAACTTTGGCCCCACGACGTTGAGGGGATTGAAATTATATTTCTGTATATATTAGACCATCGAAAGCGACAACAAAGCTAAACTGGAACGAAAAGGAAAAGCACCTCCTTCTCCTTATTGTCAGTTTCCATCGCCATGGATGATCTTAACAAGGAACCATCCATATGCCAAACCTAACTTTCTTCTTTTACTTCCCGTCTCTTTCATTATTAAAACCTTCTATATCTCAGTGTTCAGGTCAATTCACGTTACCTAGAAACTTGGGATTCAATTTTAATTGTAAGTTACAATAATTTTATAAAAAAAACAGAGAGGTTTAAACTATATATAACAATGAACGTGCATTTTGGGCCAAAGTTCAAAGAAAATCGACGTCATGCAAACGTAGGTTGACTAAGGTTTTGAGGCCGGCTCAGCCAAGGTTTTCGTGTAATTGGTCAATGTGAGCTGTGAAAACTTTTAGGGTTGGCAACTAGGGTTTTAGGGATCGGCGTCAATGGGATTAGCAGCAGGATTGGACTTCGGTTAAAGTTGGGAGGACTGAGTGTACGTCTAGACCAAGGTGGTTGTCCCCAGTTGTTGGGTGACTTGTAGATGTGGGATAACTTTTAGCATTACAGAGCTATGACTTTGAATTCCAAGCTTAAAAGGGCGCCGATTTCTTTTAGTTGCGACTTGCGACTCCATTTTTATCCCCTTTATCTGTCGTTGCATGTGATCTTCCCTTTATACCATCAACGATGCATTACGCGTATAGCAGCTTTTATCAACTCCTGTAATGAACGGAAAATGTTTGGTTTCTTCTCTTGGGTTATTATTTATTAAAAATTAAATGGACAGCGTGACACTTTCAAGTAATTTAAAATAAAAAAGCATCTAATATAAATCAAATTTTAAGTTATAGATTATGATACGCAATTGTAAATAATACTGACGCAAATATACCGCAACTTCAACGTCACAATTAATCGGTTGTACTTTGAATTTGATTGTATTTTATAAAAGCCAAGTATGAAGTGATCATCACGTAGTGCATAGCCGCTTACATGTAGGACCTATTTATTGACTTCTTACAAGTTTTATTTATGGGTTCCAATTCCAATAGCAACTTACTAATCCCGTCGTTAGCACTAGAAAACAAAAGAGTGGAGGAGAAAATGGACAGCATATTTTCTAGGATGCTACATATTAACTACTATTACATCAACCGTTTTCATAGGAATAGTCGTACGAATCACAACTGCTGCATAATGAACATCGACCCATTTTTCACTCATCTCATTTCTCACGCTGTAATTTCCGAAGGGTTGATGATATAGGAAATTTTTCGATGTAAAATTTAGTAGAGGCATTGTTTAACTAATTATTATAAAAAATTCATTGTTAAATTTGTTTCATTGTCTCTATTGGAGCATACATAGCTCTGATCAACATTTGAAATAACTATCTTAATTGCATGCATAAATTAAAAGATGTATAGTTTGTGAAAAATCGTACGTAGAGGGTGGTAGTTTCACAAATTTTCCGGTTCATTTCTAGCAAACAATAAAAATCAGAAAAATTAAAAGAACTAAAAATAAATCAACACCGATATTTATTAACGCAGTTCAGTATTCCTTGTCTACGTCTGCAGGGCCGTCACTCAGATTAATTATTTCACCGAAGTACAATAGATTTACCCAAGGCTTTACTGAGCTGACACCACTCATCCCTTGCTACTATCTTTCAACCTCATTTTCCGTGAAAAATTTTCACATCCAATAATATGACCGACTCGTGTTAATCTCGTCAGAAGATTTTTCTCTACTACTCTTAGTGAAAGATAATTAATAAAAATAACTCAATTGATTAATCAACCAAGAAAAAAACAACAATATACTTGAGATAAAAGAACCTTCCCTATGTTTAGCTTTCCGAAATATATCTGAATAATTGTCCACCAGCTGAAATAATCTACGGCAATTTCGGAATCACACCACGACTGCTCAGTTAATAATTGACACTCGATAGAATATATACGCAGTGTCAAATCCTCCCTATCGAAAACTACTCCAATGGATGAAGGTTCAGCGCAAGTGGCTTCCAAAATAATTAGTGTAGGAACATGAATCTACCAATGTTGAAATCATACACACGCACACGCATAAGGGGTGAGCCTTCCAACCATATGCTACTCCAACGATTCAATATCAAAACAAAAGTCAACAAAAATCACGCACACCATTGCAAGAAAATCAACCGTAGGTTTTTCACTCTAAAACCAAACCATGGTATGTTTACAAAAAATCACTTAATTCACAATGAAACTTACGGTAATACCCTTCAGTCACTACTTTGATGCAAAATAACTTAATTCACAACCAAAGTTTCATCCATACCCTTTAGCTACTACATTCAGGTAAGATCCACAATTCTTCACAAATCCACTTTTACGCAAAATAAAATTCTATAATATATAGAACATTATCCAATTAGTTTTTTTGAATCCAAGATAATAAAAAATCTAATAAGTCTAATTGATAAAAATATGCTAAAATAAAATAAGTAGATATATCTAACAATTTGTAAATGCTAATTTGTGAAAGATATAACTTCTAAAACATTAAGATATATCCGTCAAACTACTCTTCCTTATATAATGGGAATCGAGAAGAGTGAAGAGCCTCAAGATGTGACCCTTTACGATACAAAGAATGACATTTTGTTACATATAATTGAGAAAAATAGTGTGAACACTTCGATTAATTTGGAATGAAACGATCTTTTTCTCTGCCTTCTTTCTTCAAATCTATGGACAAAAGGAATAGAAAATGGAGCTACATCATGTAATATTAAATCAAGTATCATTGACTTGTAGAAATCCTTCCATGGAAAATAAAGATACCGACTTTGTGTTTTTTAGTGTAGACGGAGCCAGATGATCATTCTCAATATTCTTACATATCAAGCCACGCGAGAGACGTTCCAGCTGTAGGCAGTCAGTATCAAACTGGGCATCTTCCAGGATTGACTCATCTTTTTCCACATCTTGACCCGTTAAACTGAAATTTCTCGGAATATAATACGCTGCTGATCATCGTGTATGGACTACGGACAATTAATGTATGAAGGTGACCGTCTTGTCCCGTCATTTCTAGGCGAAAGGGTGGTCTTTTAATGTTTTGAAAACTTAAAAGATAAATTATTTTAATTAAGTTATTTTTTTTGTGTGAAATAAATATCGATATACCTAGATTTTTATGATTTTATGTATGTATAAAAAATTAAAAAAAGATCTAAGTGATTTTGTTAAAAATTGAAAATTTTAACTTAATAATTGATAAAATAAGGAAAAATGTAACTTCAATTAAAAGCTCTAAATCAAATTTAAAATTTAGGTGCCATTTTCTCTATCTTTCTTATGTTTATAAATTTCATTTTCATATATAAAATTAATTATATTTCCAATTAGTTAAAAATTACTATTAATTAATCTTGATTAATTTTGCTAAATTAGTTCAAAAGATGAATATTTATTTTGAAAATCAATAAAAATGCAAGTTGAATATGTTACTATAAATCACTACCTACCAATTGAATCATCTCATTTTTCAAACATAGAGATTAAGTTTGAGATTTGATAAAAGCTTTCCCACGTTTCACTATCTTTTTTAGTCAATTTTGACGTGGTGATTAATTAGTTAAGTAGAAAGTAGAAACAACAAAAGGTAGGTTGCTAACTTCCTTAATTATACTTAGTGATTGCTTTGACACTAACACAACTCCTTTTGACTAGTTAAGCTCCAATCTTTCTAAAGCTGAAATAAGGCAGTGGGTGGCAAGCTAAGCCGGGGAGATTTTAATTTGGTAATGGATGCATGGTTATTAGAATTCTGACCAATTTGGCAGATAAGCCAAAAAACATGAATGTCTTGAAGTTACATATTGTTGGATACCAATCAGTAAAGGGTTATCTGTTCAGAAATGAAGAGTTCGTTCCCCACAAGTTATCTAATAGAAACAGGAACAGGACTTTTATCAAAGGTCCAATTTTCCCGCATGAATATGATCTTTGTTTAAGTTGACGTAAATGTTAGAAAGAAGATTTTGACTGCTTTTATTATCTTGTGCAGATATGTTTTTTTTTCCCAATAACGCGTGAAACTGCAATAGGATGCCCTACGGAAACGAGATATAGAATTATTAAATTAGAAAAATATATTATTTTATTGTAATTATTAACAGAATAATATTTTTAATAAAAATTTAAATCAACCAAACTTATTAAGATGAAATTTAAATTAATCGTAATTTAAAATTTAATTAATTCTCAGCAACCAATCGTACTAAAATTGACAATCTGAAGTGTGTCTGAAGACCTTCTCTTAAGAACAACAATTGGTATTAAGGCTCTCCTTTATAAGAGGCCTTGAGTTCGAGTCACACTAAAAGAGGAGAAATGAAAATTTTGTTTTATTGATGATCCTCTAGTCTCCTGGGCACAGCTCCTTGATCGGATCAATTATGGATGTCACGCTTCTAGCGACAATGTGGGGGTTGAAGATACTAGGAAACTCGAGGGTTATTGGAAACCTGATGCTGAGTAGGGGAGCTAGCAATCAATCAGCAGTCGACCAATCAAGTATGTAACGACTCCTTATGTGCAGAAGTGTACAGGCTACGTAGGAACTTGAGGGATTTTAGGGTTCCAGATTTACATCCTTTAAGATTCTTAAAGTAGAGTCTTAGAAGCTTAGGATTAGTCTGACTAAACTGGGATACTTAATATAATAAAAAAAAAAGAATTATCACTTCTAGAGGTTAGAGCCGAGTCGAACATTGAATGGGCTGAGTCAGAGGTGGCAAAGGAACGGTTGCTGACGTGGATATATCAGTCAAATCAAATGACGTATTTCTAGCTTATAGTGGTCAGTGAGGTTAGGTATCTCTCTTCTACGTGGGACCCACACCTTATTTTAACTACCGTCGGATAAAGCAATGCCGTCAACATGGTTGACCTCCAGACGACGCCCTCCTGCCCACGTGTAGTTAATCTAAATCCGTCATCTTTAACGGAACCCTATCTTAGTCTCCCTTCTCTTGGGATCTCGAAACGTGGATTTCGGATCTTTTATTTAAGATAACTATTTTCTATCAATTTCTATTAAATCCCATACGAATATTTATATAGGGTTTATATAAATATATGAAATGCTCCGAAACGTGTCACTCTACACGAAACATGACGTCATATATCCCCCGAACAAAGCGGCTAGTCCTCCCTCTCTGAGGATTATTATAACTCTTTTCGGACCCCTCCTGCTTAAGCAAGTCTTTTCTACCACCAAATACAAAGATACACTCTTTCGTTGAAAAGCCTATACAACCACTACGCTATATACCCTCTCTTTCTCTCTGACTTCTGTTTCTGTCATGGAGAAACAAGGCCGTGAATTGGAATTCTTGCACTCCGGTGACTTTCTCCGGCGTAACTCAGGTGAGTCCGATCAAGTAAAGGACAACACCGTCGATCTAAGAAAGCCTATTCTCAAAGAAGTTGATTTCTTTTCATCAAGTGAGAGGACTGATAGGTTGGCGCGTACTCAGGAGACCAAGAATGGATCATCAAGTACTCCAGTTGTTGACGTTGTAAACGTAAGGTTTCATCGGTTATGTAGACCCTTTCTGGTTTTGTTTCTCTTGATGTCGGATAACAAACCTGTGTTTATGCTTCGGGTTGACTTTGTTGTTTCCTAGCAGACTGGACTTAATATTTACACCCCAAGCTCTGGGATTTCGAAAACAGCAAATTATGATAAACCCAAGACTGAGGTAAGTGATCTCTCTCATATGTATTATCTAACTCATTTTCCCAGGTCAAAGCATTTATAGGCTTCTGCATTCAGCTATGAGTGGTTATTTCTTTATTCCTTTTGTTATTGTAAGTTGGATTTTCAAGATTGGAGTTTTGATCGTCTTTTGGCAGCTAAGTATGCTACAAACTGAGTTGGACAGAGTGCACAATGAGAATAAAAGGCTGAAAAACATGTTGGATCAAGTTACAAAGAGTTATAAGGACCTTCAAGCTCAGTTACTCATGGCAATGCAAAAACAAGCCCATGGGAATCGGGAAAAGCAGGTAAATTTGGTTCAGATATCAGTCAATTCACAACTAGATTAGTTCCCAATTTATTTTTCATTTGTTGGATGAATCGCTTATTTACTATTTGAAGTTTCTTGAACAGAGACATAACCGAAGAAATCCATATTATCTTCTTTCATCTATAAAGAATAGGGTAGCGTGGTTCACTAGAACTAGTAAACATGCTTTCTTGATCCGCTATCACGTTTTTCAATATCTAAAGACAACTTTTTTCCAATTTTGTCTCTAAAACAACTGGAAGAAGAGAAAGTTCCAAATTTTCTATCTTAAATAAATAACGTCTACTGGACAATATCTTTCATTAAATCTTAATTCAGACATGACTTTGGTCAAGACACCTCTTATGTCGGTTGTTTCATGGGCACGACACATCAAGAGTGACGCGTCTAAAGATTTACCTCGAACTATCTGATTTGAGAGCTATCCTCGCAATCATCCTTCGGAATGCGAGCAATACTCTTACGCCAGTTCTTTGTCAACCCTTGAAACGATTGAGTTAACCTGAGCTTTGAGCACTTTATCTGAAGTTCGACATGAGAATGGGATTCTCTCTTTGAGTTCTATCAATATAAGCCATAAAGGAAAGCTAAAAGATATTATTGTACTAACTTCCATTTGTTTTGAATGGCTTCAATGGTTGATACAGAGAGGTGATCAGCGTGGAATTTCAAGTTTCACAATGTCAGCTCAACAGCTTATGGACCCACGGCCATCTGCCGCATTAGATGTGAGTGATCCTTCCATATCGGACGAGAAGACACAAGAAGTGTCCGCTTCTCCAACACATACAGCAGATGTCATGTCCCAAATTCCTGGAAAGCAACCTTCCATTGAGGACTGTCTCGATCAAACTTCTCAAAGCTCGGGTTCCCCTAAAAGCCCTAAATTAGACCAAGGGAAGTCCGGGGAACAAGTCCCTGAGATTCCTCTCAGAAAGGCAAGAGTGTCCGTACGTGCACGATCAGAGGCTCCTCTGGTAAGCATTTATCAACTGATAAATTACATACGAATCTACAGAATAGAAAATGGGAAATGTTTGGATTTGCTGAAATTTAATGTTGACTTTTATTGTTCAGATCAGTGATGGATGTCAATGGAGGAAGTACGGACAAAAGATGGCAAAGGGTAACCCTTGTCCTCGTGCCTACTATCGCTGCACCATGGCTGTTGGATGCCCAGTCCGTAAACAGGTAACTTTTGGAGACTTCCACCTTACCGTAGAAGTCAACGCAAAGCATAAGAAAAAAATTGTCATTCCCTTCAAAAGTGAAGGTCAGACCAAAACTAAATCTGTTCATTTCCTTTATGTTTTAGGTCCAAAGATGCGCAGAGGACAAGAGCATTCTCATTACAACTTATGAAGGCAAACACAACCACCCTCTTCCACCGTCAGCCACAGCAATGGCCAACACTACCTCAGCTGCAGCAGCAATGCTTCTCTCAGGTTCAACTACAAGCAAAGAATCTCTATCACCACACAGCAACTTCTTCTCTAATTCTTTGCCCTATGCGTCAACGATGGCCACTCTATCGGCGTCGGCACCATTCCCCACCATAACACTCGACTTAACTCACAGCCCGAATTCAATGCCCTTCCTTCGAGTCCCACAATCACCGGCCACATTCCCTCTTCCTTTACACGGATGTTCTCAATTTCTGGGCCATCCCATGTATGTCTCTCCAAAGCCACAGGCAATCTCAACAGTGCCATTAGGACAAAGGCATGCTTCTATCATGGAGACTGTCACTGCAGCGATTGCTTCTGACCCAAAATTTAACGAAGCTTTAGCAGCAGCTATCTCTTCGATCATTGGTGCACCTAGAAGCAGCGATGGGGCCAACAACAATGGAGTATCCGCATCTGTTGGTTCTCCACAACTTCCTCAATCTTGCACCACTTTCTCCACGAACTAGGGTGACCACAGATGCTGTGTGGCTGTCGCCTTTAATAAGTTATTAAGCTGGCAAGTTTCTTCTTTAGAATTCACCTTTTCTTTTGACGTTTTTCCTAAAATTACTTTTGTGAGCTTCGCACATGCATGAGAGCGAACCATGCATGAAGGGTTATCCAAAACAATTTAACGAACGAGAGCTCCTAGCTGATTCAAGCTTTGAATGTGAGGAATCAGTAGATTCAGCCATTGCGCCGGTTGGTTTCTGAAGGATGCAAGTCAGGAAATGATTAATTTTGGCATGCTTTTAAGAAGAAACATAAATAGAGGGGGATGTATACAGGTTTTATTTGTTATATGGAATTTTAATACTGTTGATAGCTGAAGACAATTGTTGTGGTTACTAGTGTGTATGGTGAGTTTAGGAAAGAACAAACGGGTGTTGTAAGAATCAGTGGGTCTACGAGAGGAGGAGCATGCTATGTGTCTACGAGAGGAGGAGAATGCTATGTATTTTGCTTGAAAGACCGTATACTGCGATCCTTGTACATAAATAAAGCGAAATAAAAAAAAGGAAAATTTACTGTTAAGTGATAACTCTTGACAGAAACATATATAGGCGATCAAGAGCCATCCAAATTGAATGCACCTCGAGCACGAAGAACCAGGAAACAAAGTGAATATGTAGGACAGTAGAAGATAATGACGAAAACAGTCGCTCTAGAGTTATCGATGCATGCCATGGAATGGCTTGGAGTCAACTTGAGTTGAGTTCCTCCTGCCGCTTCAGCAGTGCTGGTTTTGGAAGCCTTCAAAGCCTATTGCTTGATCATATGAAACCACTCCAAGGTTTTACTCCCTGCATTGTCGATGCAAATTTCAGTCAATTTTAATTAATTTATTTTAAATATCCATAAAAATTTATCTCTTACTAATCGCGCAATACAAGAAAAATAAGCATTAGCGACGGATATTTACAGACGGACAAGAAACCGTTGCATATTACTGACAAAAAATAATTGTCTGTCAGTAAAGTTGACGGAAAAAAATTCGTTTAGCGGCAGTAGTAAAGTCCGTCGATAAATATGGATGAAAATTATCCTGACAAAATTGGCGACAGACGTTAGTGACGGTATAAGGTGACTGTCGGTAAATAACACGAAATTTTTTAAGTTTACAGACAAAAATTTGTCCGTCGGTAATTATGGTGAGAAATCAACCGACAAAATTTGCTACGGACTTTACCGACGGTACAAGTTGGTCGTCGATAAACAAAGCAGGAATTTTGAGTTTATCGACAACACATTCTGTCAGTAAATTTTGTAGCTAAATTCAAAACATAGACGTCGTCGTCTACTTCTCCATCAGTGTTTAAAAGTAAATGAAAATGACAACGTCTGGTTTAATACCAAACGACGTAGTTTTCATTCATATTAAACACACCCGACTTCCCCTCCTCCCCGCTGCATTGTCTTCTCCAGTTCTTCTCTCCCACCGACACCATCACTTTTTGCTTCTCTCCGTCCACCGTCTGTCCTATTCGTGTCTCCGACTATCGTTGTCGCCTCTCTTGTTCGTGTCTCGTGTCTTCGTGACTTCGGTTCAGGTATTTTGTTCTCTCTCCTGATAATTAGTGATATTCGGTTGAGGTATTGGATGATAGTTTAAGTTGGGTATTTGGTTTATTTGTGTATTATGTGAATGAAAAATATTTGTAAGTTATAAATGTTAATGATAGAAGGGACAAGAGGTTAATTTGGTTGTGATGTTAGGATAAATTTGTGATGGATATAAAGTGTTAGATGAAATGTTTGTTCTTTGAAATTTTGATTTTAGTTCTTTAGATAAAGTTTAGGATGATAATGTGCTATTAAATGGTGGTTTTAGTTAGTAAAATATTTCCGATCAAAAATCAAAAACGTGAATAGCACATTTATCAACAAGGGTCATAATGTGCTTTTCTTTATATGTTAGTATATGGTCTTATGTTTACATGGTGGTTAGTTAAAGATAGATATATTTCATGTATACATTTAATTAGCTTTTAAAACTTTTTTTGTCTACTTTATGTATAAGGTAAATTTGTTTGAATTAAATTGAATTAGAAATATTGTTTAGTGAGATTGAGATTGCATTATAAGTTTATGTAACTATTTAAAGATCTAAGTGATTAATGAATTGTATGATTGAACCTATAATGGTAATATTTGATCAATTTGATTGAACTATTGAAGTTTCTTATAATTTACCTAGCTTATATCTTTTGATATTAATTTATTGAAGACAAGAAAACTTTAATTATAGGAATATTTGATAAGCATAATGTATATCTTACTAGGTGTTTTGTTACATTTTATGTATAAATTTCTTTAATTTTAATTGATTTCATTATGTTTTAATTAATTATTTAAGATGTTGTCTTAGGATGAGTATATTTTCACAATACTAGTAATAGCATAAAAAATGTCTGCTTTTTAGTCTTTCAAATCATATGCATTATTATTTTTCTACTTATTAATCTGCTACTTATTATTAATTTTATTATTTTTATCAATTATATTTTTTTTTTTTATTATTATTAATAAATATATTATTGATATTAAATTTATTGTTATTATTACTTTTCTACTTATTGTTATTCATATTATAATTAATTTTATGATAAACTACTTTTGTACTTATTATTATTCATATTATAATTAATTAATTAATTAATTATTATCATCATCATCATCATCAATTTTTAATTTATTATTATTAATATTATTAGTTTTATTGTTCTTATTAATTTTATTATTAATTATCGTTATATTTAATATAATATAGTTGTTTATAGCATAGTGATTCCCTTACGAGTCTTTACTTTTGTACTTTGCTTTCACCTAATAACAAAAAACTGTATTATGTTAAATATTTCATTTTTTTTCCACAGGACCTACTGTGTGGAAGATCGTCGCTCATCTTTCTTCGTTGTAGTCTAAAATTGTTCATCCATCCAGGTTAGTCATCGAACTAAAGTTTACCATATGTATTGCTTTAATAATACGACTATAATACCTTTGTTCTTCTGCTTTGAGTTAATACAACAATTATTAAGTGTTCTGCCTTTTTGCTTACATTAGTTTATGATGTTGTATTACCACAAGTGTATTAGATTAAATGTTTTATATTCTTTTTCGTAGGCTATATATTATGTTGAAGAGCGTCATTGATCTTTCTTCGTTGTAGTCTGAAGTTGTCCATTCATTTAGGTTAGTCGTGTAACTAATTAATATTTACCATATGTATTGCTTTAATAATATGATTATGATATCTTTAGATTTTGTGTGAATACAAAGGGGGCTTTGAATTTGTTTTGTTGTCTAGAATATTTTTATAATCATTGATGACTTTTTATGCTCTTCTTTAATAGTCTAAAGTATTTACTGTATATGGAATCAGTTTGAAATCAATTGTAGGTGATTAATTCGATCGATTAATTGTAGGTGATTAATTATTACGATTAATACTTCAACTTCAATGTGATTAATGCAAACACAGTATTAGTTCAAGGAAGTAATACGTTTCATATGTAATACGAATTGTAGGTGATTAATTCGATCGATTAATTGTAGGTGATTAATTACTACAATTAATACTTCAACTTCAATGTGATTAATGCAAACACAGTATTAGCACAAGGAAGTAATATGTTTTATAGATGTCAAATTTATTCCATAATAAACCCGTAGGATGGTAAAGTTTGGGGTGCCAGGAAGGATACCAACTATGGAATCACTGATTTAAATTAACAGTTTTACAGAAATTAGCAATGTTGATAGATCTTAGATGTATAGACGATTATCACGTGATGGTTTCATTAATCCTGAATTTGTTGAGGGAGTGGAAGCTTTTATTCATTATGCATGTTCTCAACCTGCATATATGGATGGGCCAAAGATCAGATGTCCATGTAAAAATTACAAACACATTTGTTTCCTTCCTATTAATGAAGTGAACGGGCATTTGTTGAGAAGAGGGTTTGTCCCTAATTATTTTTAGTGGACACGACATGGGGAACCGTTGATTTGTAGCACCACAAGGAGTAATCAAGCACAATCGTCAGTGAGCTTCAATGAGTTTGAAGGGGGGATTGGATTTAGAATAAATAATATGGATAAAAATGAAAAATCCTTACATGCAAATGGTTTAAGATGTAGGCGGTTATAGCTTTTAGGAAAATATAGAAAATTTTGAAGAAGAACCCAACCCTCAATCCAAACAATTTTTTGACTTACTACACTCAGCTGACCAAGAACTGTGGCAAAATTGTGAGACAATGACTCAATTGTCTTCAATTTCTC
Source organism: Erythroxylum alaternifolium (assembly GCA_027478495.1). Taxonomy (NCBI): domain Eukaryota; kingdom Viridiplantae; phylum Streptophyta; class Magnoliopsida; order Malpighiales; family Erythroxylaceae; genus Erythroxylum; species Erythroxylum alaternifolium. The sequence continues at coordinate 39,096,585 of JANIIA010000010.1, read as the reverse complement.
ATATTTTGAACATAAAGTTTGAAGGTCATATTTCTGATCATAGTTTTGATAAAATTCTTGGATGGTATAATGAATCATTGCATCTTGCTCACACAATGGTTGATAGTTTTTATAATACGAAGAAACTTATTAGGGGTCTTGGTTTACTTGTTGAAAAGATTGATTATTGCAAATTGGAATGTATGTTGTATTGGGGTGATGATGTGGAATTATAAGAGTATAAATTTTTTTCTCAATCTAGGTTCAAGCCTGGAAAGCGTTCTATGAAAGGAAAGTTGGTACCATAGAAGCGGATGTATTATTTCCCGCTAAATCTGAGACTTCAAAGATTATATGCTTCTGATGTTACTGCGTCTCACATGAAATGACATAATGAACACAAATAGGAAGATGAAATTATGAGTCATCCATCAGATGCATTGACATGGAAACATTTCAATGACACCTAATATAAGTTTGCAGCTGAAAGTCCAAATGTTAGGTTGGGATTGTCGACAGATGGATTTCAACTTTTTAGTCAATCCGATCAGCAATATTCATCATGGCCAGTCATAATTACTCCTTATAATTTACCAACATGGATGTGTATGAAAGAAGCATGTATGTTCTTGATAGTGATTGTGCCAGGGCCTACAAATCCAAAGCATAAAATTGATGTTTTCTTACAATCATTGATATCTGAATTGCAACATCTTTGAGAATATGGTGTTGAGACATATAATGTGTCTCTGAAATAAAATTTTGTGTTAAGAGCAGCTTTAATGTGGACAATTAGTGATTTTCTCATATTCCATAATATTTGGATGGAGCACAGCAGGAAAAATGGCTTGTCCTTATTGTGGCAATGATTCTGATGCATTTTATCTTCTAAGATGGGGGCAAAATATGTTGGTTTGACAACTACAGAAAATTTCTTACTCTAGATCATCCATTTAGGCGTAATAAATAAAAGTTCATTAAGAATAAGATGGTAAAAACACCTCCTCCCCCTGACAAATCTGGTGAAGAGATATTGCAGGAGATTGAGAAATTAGGCTTGCTAAAAGTTACAGAATTTGAAGCTGATGAAATTAATACAAGAATTAGTAGAAACTTTGGGTGGAGAAAGTGAAGCATCTTTTGGGATTTGCCATATTGGAAAACTAATTCGATACATCATAATCTAGATGTGATGCATATTGAAATTTTTTTTGACAATTTGTTCAACACCATAATGAACATTGAAGGGAGGACAAAAGACAATGCAAATTCACGAGCTGATTTGAAGCTTTTTTGTAGAAGGAATGAGTTACATAAAGATCTTTGACCCAATAAATATTCAAAAGCATGTTACGCTTGGATAAAAAGTAGAAGGAAATATTGTGTGAATGGTTGAAAAGTCTAAAGTTTCCTAATGGTTATGTTTCAAACTTGACAAGGTGTATGGACATGCGGAAGTACAAATTATTTGGGATGAAAAGTCATGATTGTCACGTGCTTACAAAGGCTAATTCCAATTGCATTTTGGGAGTTGCTACCGAAATAAGGATTGGGAAGCTTAACATCATCTGAAATTAAGTTGGCTGAAATGGAAAAATTGGAAAGGGAAATTCTAGTAATTTTGTGCAAGTTAGAAGGGATATTTCCTCTAAGCTTCTCTGACTGTATGGAGCATCTACTTGTCCATTTAGAACACGAGGCTAAACTAGCCAGTCCAATGCAATATCATTGGATGTATCCATTTGAGAGGTTATAAAATTGATTATAATTAAAGTCATATTATCATGTTTTCATAATTAAATTCGTATAACCCTATTCACTCATATAGGTATTTACATTACTTGAAGAAAAATGTGAAGAACAAGGCTAGAGTTGAAAGTTAGATATGTAATGCTTATTTAGTGGAGGAAGCTAGTACATTTTGCTCACATTATTTTGAGCCGCATGTTCACACAAGAGAAAGAAAAGTTCCTCGTAATGACGATAGGGGAGGAACTACTGATGCTGATGGTAACTCTCCATCTTCACTTATCCGAGACGATCTCAACAAGAAGAATATTAATAGAGGAAGAAATTGAGGCTGCCCATGGTTACATTTTATTGAATTATGAAGAGGTTCAACCTTTTGTGCAGTAAGTATCAAGTGATTATTTTGGTTTTGAAATTTAATACTGTTATTCATAGCTGGAATATATAATAATGATTTTAGATTATACAAGGAATTTTTACGGGAGCTCATACCCGACAAATCACAAGATGTTATCAATAAAGAAGTTGGGAGACACTTTGCTCGATGGTTCGAGCAATATGTAAGCTTTCACTTCCAAATATTGAAATGCATCTATATTATAAGATTTAAGTGTTTAGATGACATTATACTGTTTAATATGATATTTTCTTTTCTATAGGCCTTAGAAAATTTAATAGACAACAAGTTCATAAGTGATCTTGTGAAGGGACCTTTGCGAACTGTGAAATCATATCTGGTGTATTTTGTTAATAGATACAAATATCATACAGAATATCATGGTCATAGGATGGCAACAATAAATAGTGGAGTTTGCATACAAGGAGAAGTGATTGATTACTATGGCAAAATAATTGAGATACTTGAAATTGAGTATCCTGCATTGCCAATATGTGATATTTAAGTGTGATTGGTTTGATCCAACTCCAAATGTTGGTATAAAAGTGTATAGCCGATACAATCTAGTTGAAATCAACAAGCAAAGAAGATTTCGACATTTTGAACCTTTTGTGTTGGCAATGCAAGCAATCCAAGTGTATTATGTCGCTTATCCTAGCTTATGACAAGATAAGTCAGATTGGTTGGCTGTTTGCAAAGTTAAACCTAGAGATGTTTTTGATTCACATGAAAAAGGAGAATAAAGAGTTGAAAGTGAAGCATTTCAGGAAGAGACTTATGAAATAAATGCATCTGTCATATATGAGGATAATGAACTTTTGAACGATCCATGTAATGAATACGTTGAAATTTTATCTGGAGACGATGAGGAGGGCCAGAGATCTAAAGAAGAGCCTGTTTGATTCAAATTCTTCAGAACAAGAAGGTGATTTTGATTTACAATTAAGTGATGATAACGATTAATTTGTGCTTGCAATTGAATATTGTATGAATAAATCAATTATTTCCTTTTCAAAATATTGAATAAATTATTGAAATGAAATTGTAATATTTCTACAAACTTCAATCAAATATTGATTTCAGGATGAAATATGGCACCAAAAAGAAGACATAATTTTCTGGGAGTAAGATTCAGACCACGATTCGGAGGTATTTGTTATACAGGTCAACGATCTCGTGGTGTAGCAGCTAGAGATGAAACACCTCCACCCCCTCCACCTACTACACTGGCAGATGAGGCTGCACCATCCACCACTCCTTCATCATTTACTACCCCTACACCATCCACCACTCCATCTGTATCAGGGGTAAATAATGCGGATGAAGGAGACGGGCACGAGCCTAGAGCTGAGGGACTCGATGAACGAAAATACATCACAATTGTCAATAATATGTAAGTGAAAATACATGAACCATTATATGTTATAATTAAGTTATAGGTTTA
>JANIIA010000010.1:39023755-39054623 GCA_027478495.1 Erythroxylum alaternifolium | reverse complement strand
TAAGTGATGTGACACGCCACCCTCGCGGGGCACGGATCCGGGTATCACTGTCGATATCGGGTTCAGGTTTTGCGGGAGTGGGGTGTTACAACTGATCTTTCTCCTTTTGATATGGATTCAGATTTGAGGACGAATCTTCTTAAGGAGGGAGGGATTGATGTAAGCAAGAGTAAGGATCACCATGAAGATGGCGTGCGTGACGGCGAGAAGCTTAAAGCTTGTCATTCCAGTTGGACCTATGTCCAGAGCTAGGACCGAGAGACTCAAGAAGGCTCTCTATGCTCATGTGGGCCAATTTGTGGAGATGATGGAGTGCACCAGGCCTATTAGAGGAGAGCTATTTGAATCACAGTCCAAATTGATTCATTTATTTCAAATCTTTGGATTAGACTCACTTGGGAATTGAAGACCATTGTATTGGGTTGCGCATTATCAATTAAGCCCAAGAGGAGATGTGAGTCTATGATCAGACTTAGGAGCGCGTTGGCCTAGAAGTGTTTTTTTATTATTCTAATTTGGACTTGTTTTAAGTTATTTACATTTTGGGCTTCTATGTATTTTAAGCCCAAGTCTTTAGCATTAAGCCTAGGTATAAATACTTATATTTTAGGGTTTTGAAATAACTTTTGATCATATTATTTCTTGTGTGCTGCCAGCCATCTTGAGAGATAAAAAAAAACCTCTTGTTCTTTTCAACTTAGGAATTAAACATCACTTATCAACTGAATCAAATTATGGTGTGATTTTGATCCTAAACAACTTTGTTGGTTTGTTCTTTACCCGTTATATAGGTTGCTCGAGACAAGTTCTTCGTAAAGTTTAGTATATAAATTTGAAACCCTGCGTATCAGATTTAATTTAGTTAATTCGAATCTATCATCTTCTTTTTTCCTTGGATCCAAAATCCTTAGATCCGAACAATCTTTTAATTCCGTGGTGTTAAATCCATTGTTGTTTCTCTTAAAGCAATCATTCGAAACAAGAAAAGAGCTTATAAGAGCAACCCGAATGATACCTTGAGGTCCAGCTTTGTTCCTCGTGGGTGATGTTTTTCATCAGCCTTTGCTTAGTGGGTGTTGTCCAATTCTCTGAATGATAACGTCTGTCCTCGATTGCACAAGCCAATTCAAGTGTAAACAATAGCATGACATTTCTCCCATCCGACTGGTTTTAGCTTCACCTTTGGATAAACAGGTTTTGTTTAACGTGTTTCAGTAATGTATGTTCTTGAATTGCAACATGCTTTTAGTGCCATTAACCTTTCTGAAAGATCAAATCTGAGGACCTTAGAGACTAAGCTAACTTAAAAGTCGAAACTGCAATTGCTCTTACCATTAAAGTTGGCGTTGAATTGCCTTGCAGCCTCTATTTTATCTTACATTTTGTACCATTGTTCTTCAGATTCTAATGAAAAATGTTCTTGTAGACTGGGGGGAATGATGTGAATAAAGTTGATAAGAATTCTTCGCGGGGATGAAACACGATTTGAGGAAGAGGCGTTTGTGCATTGTAAATAAGGCCCTACATTTGATTGTGGAAAACCTGAGACATTGCATAAGATATTGTAATATAACACTGAGATTCGGTAGTCTACAGCTCAAGCCTGCAAAATAATGTCATGGCCGTTCTTATCTTGGCCCCCATACAGAACTGAAAACTGCTCGAAACAAAAGGGGCATGGCCCAGTGTCAATTGTTTAAATTTGTGTAGGAATTGAGAACATCTAAGACCCCGATTGAATAGGAAGGCGAGTGACATTTTCATTGCTCTTGAAAAGCCTACTTTTTTATTCGATTCCCAAAATTCAACTGAGTCAAATGTAATCTTTCCTTTCTGTATCAAAAAAAAAAAATGTTCGAAGAGATGATACCTCATTTGGCAGGCATCACCATGTAATTGAAACATCCCCTTACACTCTGGAAAACAACGGATAGAAACGGCACTACAGATTTCCACTGCACCGCACCTTTCAAGACTGCCCCTTTCTGGAGAGCTACACTACCCTTCAAATTTCCAATGCATTTACAGTTCTTAACTTGGTTCTGGTGGAACCACTTTCAAACTTCGCATCCACTCACAGAAACTAGGATCATCAAAATGAAGAAAACTGCTCTTCAGCTTCGTCCTTTGTTCTGGTGTCAGTGATCGAAGCTGTGGGAATCTTGCCTCCTGCACTCAAAAGCACAATCAAACAATTGCACAGAATATCTATTAGCACCTATGTGAAGTAGACTTTCTTCATCAGGCACCCTCACCTGCTCATATGGAGGATCCTTGTGTGCAGGTATCAACCGAGAAACAAAGTATCGAGCTTGAGAGCTTCCTTCCTGTTTTCGATGAGAGAAAAGTTTTATTTGTACATGAAAAAGAAAACAAGTTAATGGCGAAGACATAAAAGTTGGTGAAGATAATAATCAAGAGAAAGGGACCTTGAATGCAAGGATACGAGGAGCTGGAAACCGTAATTCAGTGAGCTCTTCAGCTAAAGTTCTGCAGGCTGCTAAAGCAGCAGCACTTCTTCCTTCATCAGCACTTAGCTCAGCTCCCTGTAAGTATTAACCATAAACTAAATGTTTTACATGAAGTTGCGCAGAAGAGTTGGACAGGATCGTGATAATTGGAAAATATCAAATGCTTGACCAGCTAAAATAAAGGTTCCCAGGACCTAGTTACCAGGACCAACAAAAAGAAAAAGACAAAGCACTAAAAAGAAAGTGACGTTACATACCAACCAAATGAAGACATCAGTACCATGGTCAAGGACAACAGCTGTATCAGACTGCATAGCAAGGTCATATGCAGGTAGTTCCTCAAATGTTCCCCCTTCCCGGTGCATTAGACAACGAGGTGCTACCATTCGAAGTGAAAGTTCAAAAGATACATTCAAAAACAAATTCCGCAGCACAGATCGCTCATCTTCATGGCCAACAATGCTTCCCAAAAGTGGACCTCTTCTGAGATGAAAAAGAAGCTCGGGTAACAAAGAGAGTTCTTTAGGGAACCGATGAAGTTTTGACTTGGGTACTGCAGACCCGAACTTGAGAGCAATGTCTCTAATTCTTTCATCTATTGTTGCTCGCATATCAATTGAATCTGAAGGGTTTTTTGCTCGTAGAAGAGTTCTCTTGGCAATAAGAATTGCAGCAACTTCATTTTGAACACTATCAAGATATGCCGAAACACTGTCAACAGTAGGCAACCTAACAGTAATTACCCTTGAAATGTCAGCTTGATAAACATTCGAATATTGAGTCACAAATTGGAAAAACACAAAATCACTCTTGATGTCTGCTTTGATTTCCATGGAGAGTCCAAAGCTCTGTGTTTCTTCAACACTTAGCATTTGTATAGAAAGAGAGGTGTCATTTTTAAAATTTTCCTGTGAGTCTATATGTGCTTCTTCACCAGGACCTACAACTTGAGTAATAAGGATATCATCAGAACAACGAATTTCCAATAAGCCATGGGAACCACAAGCTCTAGAAGATGCCCTTTGCAAGTTTACCCCAAATGCTTCTCCAAAGTCATCATGAAGAACCAAAACACCCCCTGAAGCTTTTACTAGTGGCTGCAAAATTGGAACACGAACAGGGCATGTTCCAGCGCAGAGAACGTCAATCACCGTATTTTGTCGATAAGCTTCATGACCTAGATGTTCCATCCATTTCAAGGCCATCTTTTCTAGATGAGGGTAATTTGGGTGAGTAAGGGAATGAGGAACAGATCCAGGGCCATATGTATTAGGTCCACCAGCACACACTATTATCCTGCTATTACCTCCAGCCCTTTTGACCACTCCTCGTGTCATTTCTGCTATTGGTCCTTGGATTATGGCCAGAGCTACCTCAACAGCAGAGCCCAAGCATCTTTCTCTCGAAGCTTCTGGTATGCTCAATTTGTATGGCCTTAACGATGAGAATATTCTGTGAGCTACTTCCTTTGATGCATGCATAGGTGACAGGTAAACGCCAGTTCCATATATCAGTGCTTTCAGGGACTCCTGCGTAGGTGATTTGTCACCTGGAAGCACATCTGCATATGCCATTGATTCCTCTGAAAAATCATACACCGACACCGTAAGACCATATAGTATGATCCCAATTCTTGTTGTTGGGGACAGTGCATCAGCAAATGCATGCAAGGAGCTCTGTAGATGCTGCAGGTGTGGCTCATCTAAACAATCATCTATAACAAGAAAAATGGGTGCAGATATTCTGGAATCAGAGACAGGAATAAAGCCAGGTCTCATGTTTCCAGTTTGAATATAGTCAACCATGGGTGATGACAATTCTGGAAAATGACGAAGATCTTCATTGCTCGGAGCTATGTATTCACCTTCACTTCCATTCAGCATCCGACAAATTACACACTGCCACTGCCCTGAACCAAGCAGTATCTTGCAATAGAGATTTGCATAAGCTCCACAGTTGTGGCAGCGATGAGGTTCACGCTGCATTATTTGGGCACCTGAAGAAATCTCTCTCCCAGGGGAAAAAAGTGCCCCAAACCCCAAACTGGGGACATTCAACAATTTTCTTTGCTTCAATACCTGCATCATAGAACAGAAGTTTTTATCAATCTATGCATATGTAATCACTAAAATAAACAAAAATAAATTTATCTTCACGTAACATTTTAACATTTAGAACTTTCATTAGCAAAGAATACCAAAATGAAGAACAGTTTCTAAAAAGTTTCATCAACCAGACCGTGATAGGACCATATAACATTTTTTTTCTTTTATAAACACTAAGCTCTTTCGCATTATCAAGTTTCTACTAAGGTATCAATAACGATCACACTACAATAAACAAACAGTAATGAAAATCGATACTCAAAGAATATCGTTTCTTTTGATTGAAACGGAAGGTTTACCTTATGAGCTGAAAATTGAACACATGGCGATCCCTCAGTAGGCAATGATTCCTCTATGAGTTGGGGAACTTGATGATGAAGGTCCACTGACCCATTTGAAAAATGAGGAGGTGAGGATGTGGGCAATGGCGCACCTGCTGAGAAAGCAACTGGCTGAGGAGTTGCTGGAGATGTTCGAAATGGAACAGCTGCAGGCCGGACTGGTGAAGTAAAGATAGGAGGCCCAGGGGGAGTGCTTAAATGAGGATTTGAGCTTCCACTTTTCGTCTCAGCAGCAGGTGACAGTAAGATTGGGGGTCTGAGAGATGGAGAAGGCATCTGATCATGTTGGAACGAGGGAGGAGGAAATCTGGGGGCTCCAGGTAACATTGTCGGAGAAGGAGGAACAGGGTTTTTCTCGGGTTGGGGTGTTGGTGTGTGATGGTTTGGTGGAGTCATAGTAACAGAAAAACCATGGGAAGAATGCGGTTGATTTGCCATTTTAAACGAGAGCACCGAGATTTATTTGCCTTACAGTTATATCCCAACAATGTTAAAGACTATACGACAAGCAAAAGCTCGGGAATTCAGTGTTTTCAATGGAAACTTCATAAACTTTAGCAATCGGTCACCATATATGCGGCGTAATGGATCTGATCAAGTCCGTTAGATAAATTCATGAGATAATGAAGTGGAAGAGTTTCGGAGCAACTAAAACCTTGACATAATCGAAAACCCCGAAACGAGGAGGTGATGAAATTGGGTTTCGATCTGATGAAATTGGATTTCGATCGAAACCCAGCTCGCGATATTCCCAGTATAGTCAAATAACACCCTCAAAAACACAAAAAGTACTAACCATTTGCGATGTTAAAATCAGGTGGAATACAGCAACAATGGGCTGTCACGAACCTGATCTACCTCCTCACAATTGCACATGAACTTCCTCCTACAGAAGAGATAGAGAGAGAGAGATACACGAGACAAATACAATTACGAAGAAAGAAAAAGAAAAGACCTTGAATAAGACTATGTCAAAGAAAATGAGCTTAGGGTTCTTAAGCGAAAAGACGTACGGACGCAATATGATAAAATTAAGGTTGGAAATGGAAATTGGCGTACCTGAAAAGGTGGAGGAAGAGAGAGAGAGAGAGTAGACAGATATTGTTACCGTCTGCTGTCAAAATGTCAAAAAGAGAAGCACACACACCACACGGACAACGCAATAGAATAAAATCAATTTAATATTAAAAAATTGTTGTTCACAAAAATAAAATAATTCATGATATAATATAATATAATTTTATTTAAAAAATTTTATAACATAATACAATGAAAAGTTATTTACTATTTTATATTTTATCTTAAACTTTCTAAATTTGAAAATTTTCATTTTTACTGATAAAATGAGATATAATATAAAACTCTCTTATCTCATCTCATTTAACTATAATTCTTCCTCTTAAATAATAAAATAGTATTAAATTTTATTTTATTTCATTAATAAATCTTTCACCAAGACCAAAGGTAATCTTGGGATTCTCAACTTAGAGAGGCACTTCGCCCAAAATGACACGTCCTTTATAGGATTGACATTTTGGTTCGATTTTGATCCAATTAAAGTCTCAGTTTGACTCAAAGTTAATACACTATGTCGGAGTTGAGTAGACCATGGACTCAAAAACTAAGAAAATCAGTGATTTAAGACCCAATATTTGCTAAAACTTAAACGACGTTGTGTTAGTATATAAGCAAATCGACATCATTTTTTTTGGATATGTTTTGTAATCTGACAAGGCTAAAATTACGTAGTTTTGCATTAAGAGCAAGATGACAGTATTTTAATCTTATTTCTTAAGTTTTATCTCATAGTAAAATGAAGTTAACTTGCAAAGTTTTTTCCTCCCTCTCTTTATTACTATCGTCTCCTTCTATCCTTCCTTGCTTCCAAATTCCTTCTTTACTGGTTTCATCTTCATTATTCTCTGAATCTCCTTTGTCTGAGTCTTCGCCGACTCACCGCCCAGCCTCTCTCCATTGATCTCCATCGCCTCGCCGACCCATAACCACGCTACAGTCCTACAAGCCTGTAACTCTTGTTAGTTGCCTCCCACACAATCACTCTTTTCTCCTTTGTTTTCTCCTATGACTTATTCACTACCCACCAAGGTAACATGCAAGTCCTCAATATTGTTGTCTTGATTCAATATTTTGGATTTGGATTGTTATGACTTGTGAAATTACAAATTTCTAGTTTGTGGCTGTTTACGAAAACATCAATGGATGAATTGATTCGATGTTATCGTTTTGGATTATTGTAAGAGTATAAATTTCTGGTTTGTGGCTGTCCATTTGTGTTTTCGCAAACTCGTGTATTTGACTACATAAGTCAGTATGAAGTTTTACAATTTAATTAACACAAGCAGAAACAATACATAGCAAAAAGTTACTTTAGAAAAAAAAACAATACATGGCAAAAAGTTCATTCAACTATAGTTATAATTTCTAAAGTCAATAAAGTTAAGTATGTAGCTTTCTAAATTCCAATCCTTTTAATTTCGAAATTAATCATCATCATCATCATATATATAGAGCAATATACTCCTACAGATAATTATGATTAATTACACTTTAATTATCTTACTTTATGTTAAATGCCCATTAAAGCATATGTATACATATAAAGGTCCATAAATAACTTATAGTTATATATGTTGATTGTTTCAGATGGATGAGAATATTCCTTTAATGGACAATTCTAATCTGGTATCGGAGAGTATATAATTGGAAACTTGTAATCTCATACCAAATGAAGATAGAAATCCACGTCCACTGAAAAGTGATGCTTAGAATCGCTTCAACAAGAATAGATCAATGGACATGTAGAGAATGTCGAATGTAAATATTGCTGCAAGACGTTGGTCGGCAGTTTTAAAAGTGAAACATCTCATTTAAAGAGACATGGATTTGTGTAATGGAAAGAAGATCGTATCGGGAGGTCAAACATTTTTTTACCCTTAACTTTATGAGAGGAAATGATGAAATGACTGTTATAGCTTATGACAGTAATAGATCAAGATTTTTTATAGTTTCTATGGTAATTGGTGATGAACCTATACTATCTATAGTTGAAAGCAAAAGAATTAAGATGTTGCTTACCTCACTATAATTGACCTTCAAAATCCCAACTTGGAATACATTGAAGAAGGACATTGTAAAGATACACGAGTATAAGAAGATAGAAATTTTAAGAACATTGTCAGTATTGAAAGACAGGTTCTCATCATAACAGATATGTGGATAGTCCATAGCCAAAAGAAGGGCCATATAGTAATGATGACACATTATATTGACAATGACTAGATTCTACGTGGTAGACTTATGAGGTACATTATGTTCTTTAATATTGTTATCATTTATTTTTTAATTACGTGATGATTGATATTAGGTCATATTTGTGAATGGTAGGTTCACTTATGTGCCCACATCACATACAAGTGAAAGGTTGACAACCGTGTGGGTCGACTGTTTGATAGATTAGAATATCAATACCAAAATATCGACTATAACAGTCAATAATTGTAGCACGAATGATGTTATAATTTAAAAGGTGAAGCATAAGTTACAATTTAGGAGCTTGGTGGTTAGTGAAAGGTTGTTTCATATGCATTTTTTTGTGCATATTTTGAATTTGATTGTGAATGATAGGTTGGAGATGATAAAGGAAATAGTGGATTTGATTTGAGATAATGTAGTATATTAGAGTGCAACATATAAAAGAATTTAGAACTTTGAAGAAATTGCACGATAACTATGTATTCTAAAGACGAAGAAGTTAGTTTTAGATTATCCAACTAGATAGAACTCAACCTTTAAGATGTTGGAGTCAGCGATCCAATATATTGAGGTATTTACCATACTGAGAGAAAGAGATTCTTAGTAGACTTACTTACCTACAAAAGACCAATGAAAGTTGACTAGATAACGTTGTGTGAAGTTAGAATTATTTTATACTACTACTGAAATGTTCTTAGGAATAAAGTATCCAAACTCTTCACAATTGCTTTAGCAATATGTGTGAGATCAAGAAAGCTTTATTAGATTAGATATTTGATTCTAATAAGGTGATCTGAGTTATGGCAGAGTAGATGATGGAGAAGTTGAATTCTTATTAGTATATGGTTGGATAATACTATTGCAGTCATATTTGTATTGGACTCAAGATATAAGACGAAGGGGGTTAAGAGCATGTTGATATTATTAAACAATTATAATATGATTTGTTTCATGATTCTCAACTCAGATTAGACAAACTTAAAGATCGAGATCACAGTAGTTCAAGTTGTTCAGCTCCGACTTTAGGTTTAGGTTTAGACTCATCTTGTAAAAGCAATTTATTACTTTTATTTACAAAATTTATGAAAGAAAAAAGAGCTAAAACTTCGTACAATATGATAGAATTGGATAAATATTGGACGGAAGATTGCATGGCTAAAAGTGAAAGTATGCAGTTTGATGTATTATCATAGTGGAAGAATCGTAGAAATAATTTTACGATCATGTAAGTAATTGCACTAGACTTATTACTAATTTCTTGATTTATTGTTGCTTCGTAGTTTGCTTTTAGCATTGATGGTCATGTTATTAGTCCTCATCATGTTCGACTTCACCCTTATTCTGTGTAAACCCTTGCGCTTGCTCGAATTTGGTTAGATGATGAAGATATTGAGGATAAACTTTTTTTTCATGATATATCAATTTCATCTATTTTCTGTACTATCTTACCTTACATTGTTTTTTAAATTTGTATATTAATACAACAATTGGTATTAATACTGAAGTTACTACTCATAGTAATTCAACTGAAAAATATTTTGATAAAATATCCGATGATGAAGTTGTATTTAGTTGTTTATTAATAATTAGCATATGCTCAATATTTATTTAATTTTAATATTGCAGTACTAAATATAAAGTTTCTATATGTAGATGAAGTGATGCAAACTATTGACAATCATGACTATAACGATGAGCTACTAACCCCTTTCTTGTACTCGAGGTTTGCTACTTTGATCTTTATTCTTGGAATATTCATTTAGTTTTTCATGTCACTGCATTTGTTTTTTTATATAATTGAAGATACAATCATTTTAATTGTGTTTTTTCAGCTTATCAATTTCAATAAATATTTACTGTCCTACTGATTCTATTGTCCAGTCTCTAATCTTCGCTCTTTACTCCAACATTATTTGATGATTTCATCTTGAATTTTTGTAAAATGCATCGATAAAAAATTTAGATAATCTTTTTTTGTAAATTATGTCCTCAATTAAATGAATTTGTATTTCTCGTCAATTAAATGTGTTTCCCATAATCTCAAGATTTCTATTCAATTAAATATAAAAATGAACTTTCTTCTTTCTCAATTTGAGCAGTTTTCAATTAAGAAAAAACTTATTCATATGTATCTTAATTTTTTATAATATTAATTATTGATGTGTAAAATAATATAAATTCACCTTATTCATTTTATCATTTTATGTACGCTTTATATATTCATTCATCAAAATTCTAAAATCTCTTTTTTTATTAATCAGTTGTAATTTGTATCATCAATTAAATGCATTTCTCATATTATATATAATCTTTTTTTGTTCATTTTTTTAATAAATGAATTTAATTTTATCTTATTCATTTATCATTTTTTTATGTTTTATGTATTTATTCATTAAAAATCTTATTTTTATTAATCAATTGTAATTCATATCATCAATTAAATGAATTTCTCATATTATATATAATCTTTTTTATTCATTTCCTTCATAAATAAATTTAGATTTATCAATTCATTATCATTTTTTGTACGTTTTATGTATTGATTAATTAAAAATCTCATTTTTCATTAATCAATTGTAATTTCTATCATCAATTAAATGAATTTCTCATCTTATTATAATCTTTTGTTCTCATTTACTTTATAAATAAATTTAGTTTCATCTTATTCATTTTATTATTTTTTGTACGTTTTATGTATTCATTCATTAAAAATCTTTCACTAATAAATTGTAATTTGTATCATTAATTAAATGAATTTCTCATATTATGTATTCATTCATTAAAAATCTTTTGTTGTTCATTTCTTTTATAAATTAACTTAATTTCATCTTATTCATTTATCATTTTTTGTATGTTTTATGTATTCTTTTATTAAAAATGTCATTTTTATTAATCAATTGTAATTTGTATCATCAATTAAATGAATATCTTATATGATATATAATCTTTTTTGTTCATTTCCTTTATAAATGAATTTAGTTTTATCTTATTCATTTTATCATTTTTTGTATGTTTTATGTATTCATTCATTAAAAATCTCTTTTTCATTAATCAATTATAATTTGTATCATCAATTAATGAATTTCTTATATTATATATAATCTTTTTTGTTTATTTCGGTTATAAATGAATTTGGTTATTTCTTATTCAATTTATCATTTTCCTATATGTTTTATGTGTTCATTCATTAAAAATCTCATTTTTCATTATTCAATTGTAAGTTGTATCATCAATTAATGAATTTCTTATATTATATATATAATCTTTTTGTCCATTTCCTTTACAAAGAAATTTAGTTTCGTCTTATTCATTTTAGATTCATTTTATCATTTTTTGTTAGTTTTATGTATTCATTCATTAAAAATCTCATTTTTTATTAATCAATTGTAATTTTTATCATTAATTAAATGAATTTATCATATTATACATAAATTTTTTTGTTCATTTTCTTTATAAATGAATTCCGTTCATCTTATTCATTTTATCATTTTTTGTTTGTTTTATGTATTCATTCATTAATCATTTTTCATTAATCAAGCTGTAATTTGTATTATCAATTAAATGAATTTCTCATATTATGTATAATCTTTTTGTTATTGGTTTTACTTATAATATTTATTTAAACTTAATTATATTTGTTTAGTTTTACATAGTATTTAAAAAATGTACATCAAATCATTTTTATTCATCTTATTATTTTATATATGTTAATATGTTCATTCATTAGAAATCATTTTTCATTAACCAATTAAATTTGTATAATCACTCATTAAACAAATTCATTTTATAACTAAATTATACATTTTCCAAAAAAATTAAAAAATTTTAAAACGGATCTACTCGACGCTGATCGGGCTTCGGGCCTAATTAGCTCGATTGGGCTTGGGCCTCGAACCCAACCTATAAGGCCTGATTGAACCTTAGGTTACCAAAGGTCCGATCGGGCTGGTGCCCTCATTATACTGACCCTCTAGGGCTTAGGCCATACTACCATTCCTAGTCGATGAATAAATTTCAACTTGATCGAATTCAAATTTAAAAGATTTGACTTAAACTTCGGTCAAACTCAACATGAATTTAATGAAATTCAATGAGTTTTAAGTTTTCTAGTTCAGTCTAAAGTTTGAATGGGCTGAAGTTTATTTTCATAGCTAGAGCTCAAACAAGTTTCATACTAAATTCAAGCCATTCATGCTTTCAATTTTCTAGTCCAACTTGAAATCCACAAACCTATTAACTCAATTCTACCGAGTTTCGAATCAAACTCAGGTCATCATCATTCGTAGTCCTTTCTTCGACAAAGCCAACTTTGGATTATTGAATTTTACTTGTCCCGTCAAATTTAAACCAAAATGATAAATAACTTCAATTGGATTTAGGTATAGGTAAAATTATATCTTTTGACTTAAAATTTACACTAAAAATACGTGTTAGACTATAATATCTTAGAGCATTTAAAACATAACAACATTTTAAAATCGTTTAATTTCAATCATGAATTGACAAAATCCTTAAGGAGCTCAAAGGTCCATCAATTAAATGTTATGTCATTATTGATAGAATAATTTTTCTAAGTAGGACCATATTGTTATGTGAAAGACAGGTCATTTTGTGAGTATTACTTAATTAAAATATCCCTAAATTATAATTAAATATATAAAATTCTAATTAAACGTATGCTTAAATTCATAAAATTCCCAAATGTTCCCCTCCTAATCTGAAATCCCTGAAATTCATCTTTTTGTAATATACTTAATTTGAAATTCTTCCTTCCATGTTGAAGTCTTTTCCTTGCTCGATATTGTAGCTTTTTCCTTATTCAATTTTAAAGTCTTCCTCTTTCTCATCTTTTTTCTAATATCCTAATCCTTAATGTATTCTCATATGTCTCTTAATTTGTAGCATATTATGATGTTCTTATTCATCTTTATAATCTATATAGTAAAAAATTCAAAGTTAACTATAACATTTTCATCATAATACAAATAAGACCTTAATATTTCTCTAACGTTTTTATAATGTTATTTAAACTCAACCCTTCATATATGGAAAAACAGACATATCATACCTTCATCAATTGTCTATAATGTTACTAATAATGTAACAGGAATATATTGTTTTTAATGAAATTTTGGATCCAATAGAGCCACGTAACCTTATAGGACCGATCCAATTTTTAAAAATACCATCAAAATTAATCTTGTTTTTAATAAATTTGATTAATTTTAGTTAACCCGAAATGAATTTAATTAGATTAACTTAATCTAATGATCCTTAATATAATTAACCATTTTATAGTAAATCATGAAGAAGCGAGTAATATGAAGAATTGGTATTGTATTTCAATGATCATTATTGTACAAGGTATACTCTATTTATAACATTAAGTGAATCAATTTGAATTGATTATATGTGAACTGAAATGATAAGATGAAATAAATATTACAACTGAATGGATATGTACATGTGAATAATGTTAAAAGATAGAAGATATGGTAATTAAGCTATCGATGAAGCTATTAAGATGTGATCATGTTATCATCCCCCTCAAGTGCACGGGAGGATGAGATCGTGAGCTTGTTTTGAGGACGTTGAAATGCTAAAGAGGAAAGAGCTTTGGTCATAATGTCAATGGTCTGACTAGAGGATGAAATGTGGCGAATGAGTAGAGCTTCACTAGCGACTAGATCACAAATAAAATGAATGTCAATTTCAATGTGCTTGGTACAAGCATGAGAAATGGGATCAAAGGCTTAAAAAGTAGCATCGAGATTGTCACATTAGAGGGTAGGAGAAAAATTTTCAAGGAATTTACCAAGAAAAGCAATAATCCAACATAACTATGCAGGAGCAAGAGTAATGCTGCAGTACTCAGCTTTAGTACTAGATCAAGCAACAGTGGGTTGTTTCTTGGCACTCCAAGAGATATGATTAGGTCCCAAAAAAATACAACAACCAAATTTAGAACGTTGATTATCAGAACAACTAGCCCAATCAACATCACAATATGCTTGCAAGATTTAAAGGCTACCAAGCCTATTACCTTTCATAATGACCAGGGTACCTTTAAATACCTTCAAAACTCCACTTTAAGTTGAATACTTACACTTAAGTGACTCGAGGGTGCCTAAGGAAATCAAGTTATGTTTCAAATCAGGAATATGATGCAAATTGATTAATGTCTTGATACAACCATCATAGATTTGGATCTATACACTACCTATGCCAACAACCTTGCACTGGGCGTCATTGCTCATCAAGACAACTCTATGTTCAATAGGTTCATAGGTGGAAAACCAAGCTTTGTAAGGAGACATGTGGTAGGTACAACCATAATCTAAAATCCACTCAATCGTACTCCTCTTTTCATAAGAGGTAACCGATAATATATCACCATCAGACTTAGTGTCAACAACACCAGCTTCAGTAGTGGGTTTTGGAGGTTGCTTTCCTTTTTCAGCTCTCTCCTTTCTATTTTTCAACTTATAACACTTGAAAATATTGTGACCAATTTTCTTGCAATAATGACAGGTCTTAGAATTATGTTCCCTAGATTTTATCCTTGATTTTTTTTACTTGTACTCCCTTTTTCAACCGTTCTACCCCTAATAGACAAGCCCTCAATTTTATCATCTGAATGAACCTCAAGGTCAAATTTTTCCTTAGATAACAAGTTAGACTTGACATCCTTAAAAGACAATGTATCAATATTTCCATATAACATAATTTCCATAAAGTGTTTATAGGTAGATGGTAAAGATATAACTAATCATGAATTTTGAATTTGATTCTTCTCCCAAGGTTCATGTTTGTATGGGATGATGTGTTGGAATCTATCATTCAGTATGCTAAATCTGGTTACAAGGATGGATTGCTTATCAAGATTTCTTTCTAGATGGTTATCTATTACAATTGAAGGGAAAGAAATAGACGAATCTATAATAATGTGGAGCAGCACAAATCTGAACTTTCCGAGATAATTGTCAACTTGATTAGAGAGACTATCGTAGCCCACAGAAAATAGGACATCATCAGCCATGAACTCAAATCGCTATGGTTAATTTGAATCTCTTGTTATAATTGTTGTATTTTTGTGTAGTGTAGAGTAGTTTTTGACTGTAGGATCCTTGGTTGAGGATTGTGTACATGTTTTTGCCTTATTAATATATTTTATTTTAACTTCCAAAAAAAAGATATAACCATTAAAACAACCTTGTCTTCATCATCAACTATAAAATCTAAAATTTTTAGGTCAATAATAATTGAATTGAACTCACCAAGATGAGATTGAATGGGAGTACCTTCGGCCATACGGAACGTGTACAAACGCTCTTTGAGATATAGTTTGTTCCCTAAACTCTTGTTCATGTACAGGGATACGAGCTTCAACCAAAGTTTGACAGTAGTGGTTTCATGGACCACTTCGCGAAGCACCTCGTTGGAGAGACAGAGTTGGATTGCCGAAAGTGCCTTTTCATCTAACTTCTCTCATTGCTCGTCAGTTATCGAATTAGGATTATTTGATTTCCCATCTAGAGCCTTCTTCAATCTATTCTGGGTGAGAACGACCCTCGTCTGGACTCTCCAAATGAAAAAAGTAGTCTTGCCTCAAACTTCTATCAAATTTTGTAACGGTAGACATCTTGAACCGAAGCTTTGATACCACTTGTAATGGTATAAGGCGATAGTGAAAGCAGGATTGAGATCAAGATGAGTGAGAAGTAAAATAAATTTGGGCAAGAATAGTAGTAAAATGTGAGACATAAGGATTTACATGGTTTAGCTAAGTTGGGCCACATCCATAGATGATGGTGAGCGAAAAATTCACTATAATGAAGAAGAGTACAAAAAAATCCTTTAAGGACCTAAACACAACAAGGATATAAATTTTTGTGCATAATCTCACAAAATAAGAGTCTCTCCTGAAATAAAGTGAATAAAAATTTGAGTAATATTGGTAAAAATAAACTCTCAAAGTTTTTGCTAAGTTTCTCGACTTATTCTCAATATATATTTATAATGCTCAAATTTTATCAACTTTATGTTGCGCCGTAAACCAATTTGTCTACAAATTTGACTGAAATAGTTGTGTTGCATGCTGAAAACATTGCATATGATTTGAGCATTAAATACTTGACTTAAAAATTTTAACTTTATATAACTAAATCAATCCTCAGTAAATAAGCCAACATTGTAGCCACAAATTTATTGATTTAAGTTAATTCGAAAGAATTTGGGTTTTTAACTCAACAATAACAGTTAAATCAAAGAAAAACGTCGAACACAAGGAAGACTGTGGTAGAAACACATGTACATAACAATAAGAAAACTTGTTTTGGGTTTTTTAAACCAATTGTAATAATATAAAAAAACTCAAACTATTTTAGGTTTTTAAAACTAGTTGTGATAATATACACAAACATAGAATTTGTGTTTTTGTTAAACTGTTGTATTTTTATTTTTAAAAAGAAGAACAAAAAACAAAATGCAAGTAAACAAGTTTTAATGTCCTGTTTTCATTTTTTAAAAACCACAACCAAAAATCACAAAACTAAATAGAATCAAACACTTTAAGAGTTGTGTGATTTCATTTATGTATTTTTTGATGAAATTTTTAGTTTTCCTTTCATGTTTCTAATTTTAATTTTTAAACAAAAATTTTTAATTCTTAATGTCATTGTAATTGTATTTTAATTAGTGTTAATAACTACATATTAGATAAAGATATTTGTGAGTTAGTTAATAATTATATTATAATATCTTATATAATATTTATTATTAAATATCATTAAAAATTATTACAAAAATAAATAATTTAAAAAGTAAAATTTTATTTATTAGTGAATATATTTTAATTATTAAAACTAATTATTTATCTCAATAAATTCAAACATATTTACTTTTAAAATGGATGATTTAAAATTTTAAGGCTTTAATCAATGGATAATTATTGCTAAAATATATTTTCATTAAATTTTCTACAAACTCAAGAAAATTAATTTGAAATTAATATGGACAAATTGAAAGTGGAATCGTAGTTGTATAATTGTATTTAAGTAATAGTCAACATGTACAAATGTACTTGATCGAAACATGACATATCCACTCAAGAGAAAGTCTCTGGCCTGGGGACTATATAAGTAGAAACAGAAGCGATGTCGTTCCATCTTATCCGATTTTGTCTCGTTTCTGCTCGGATAACGACACACTTCACTTTCTCTCTGTCTCTCCATCGCCGCTGTTCTAAAGCACAAACAACAGTAAGCGACGCATCATTTAATTGATCGTCATGGCCCCTCTCTCTTGCAAACCCTAATTTCCTCCGCCGACACGGTTATTGGCAACAATGGAAAACGAAAATCACCGGAACGGCGAGCCCACTGACGACCACCACGCCCCCAAGAAGCGCCGGTTCGCTCCGTTTTTAACCGAAGCCGACATCCGAGAAGAGTTCTCCCACCACAAGCCGGGTTTTGCCCGAATCAACAACGGGAGCTTCGGAAGTTGCCCCCGATCAGTACTCGAGGCCCAGAGGAAATGGCAGCAAAAGTTCCTACAACAGCCCGACGATTTCTACTTCAACACCCTCCGACCAGGAATTCTGCGTTCACGGACTGTGATCAAAGACATAATCAATGCCGATGATGTTGACGAGGTCTCGCTCGTGGACAACGCCACTACGGCTGCCGCTATTATTATGCAGCAGATTGGCCGTCGTTTTGCAGATGGCAGTTTCGCCAGAAACGACGGCGTCGTGATGCTTCACTGCACATACGAGGCGGTTAAGAAGTCGATCCAAGCTTATGTGGCACGCGCCGGTGGATCAGTGGTCGAGGTTCAGTTGCCGTTTCCTGTGAGCTCGAACGAGGAAATAATCGCTGAGTTTAGAAAAGGCTTGGAGAAAGGTAAAGCGAACGGTAGGAAAATTAGGTTAGCTATTATCGATCACATTACGTCGATGCCTTCTGTTGTTATTCCGGTTGGTGAATTGGTTCGAATTTGTAGACAAGAAGGTGTGGAACAAGTGTTTGTTGATGCAGCTCATGCTATTGGTCAGGTTAAAGTGGATGTGAAGGAAATTGATGCTGATTTTTATGTAAGCAATTTGCACAAGTGGTTTTTTTGCCCACCATCAGTTGCATTTTTGTATTGTAAGAAATCAAGTTGGTTCTCCGATATTCATCACCCTGTGGTTTCACACGAGTATGGAAATGGGTTGCCAATTGAGAGCTCCTGGATTGGTACAAGGGATTATAGTTCGCAGCTCGTCATACCATCTGCAGTTGAGTTTTTTGACAGGTTTGAAGGAGGACTTGCGGGGATAATGGCGAAGAATCATAAGCAAGTTGCTGAGATGGGGAAGATGTTGGCCGAGTCTTGGGGCACGAATCTTGGGTCTCCTTCAGAGATGTGCGCTAGCATGATTATGGTTGGTTTGCCTTCGAGCTTGTTTGTTTTGAGTCAAGATGATGCCTTAAGATTGAGGTCGCATTTACGAGCATGCTATGAAGTTGAGGTTCCAATATATTTTCAGGCCCCAAGAGATGATGATGAGGGAATGAAGGGTAATAATGGGTCAATAACAGCCTATGTGAGGATTTCCCATCAGGTTTATAACACTTTGGATGACTATTGCAAGCTTAGGGATGCCATAATCAAGCTAATTGAGAATCAGACTGTGTGCAGAGAACTTCATACGGAGGGAATAGGTATTCATTTTGTTTGCTAATTGGTTTTTCTGTAAGATTCCATAACAAATTGCTTTCATTTAGTTCACTTTCGTTTTCAATTTTAATTTCTGGGTTTGTAACGCAATTCGGTGGTATTGGTAGTGACCGGTTTGTTGATTGTATCCTGCTATGGGTACATGTGGTTTAGGATACATGCTATTAGTGCTGCGTGAAACAGGATCAGGTTTGGAGATCCCTTTAGGTATCATTGTTAAGGATCGGAAATTTTCTATGTAGATGCTGCACTTATGTATTTCGGTTTTTGAGCATGTTGCGTTTTGCATCTACTTTGCAACTATGAATCATTGGCCTTTGAAGTAATATATCCTAATCCCTGACATGCCCCTAAAGAAATGAAGAAATGAGATCGAATGAGGGGGGTTGGGGTGCATATTCAGACGTTCTGGACCTAGATGACTCAGTGAGATGGAAATTTGGTAGCGGGTCCAATTCTTGGTTACTTTAAGGCATGGTGCAGGGTTTATTTAACTGGAGGTAGCAGGTTTGGGTAATAGAACCTTCTAGGAACTTGCTTTTGTTTTAGCCTAAATACAGCCCTTGGCCGCTTGATTTATATAAACTTGAACTTCTAGATAGTATCCTAATGTTAGGGGTGGGATGCAGAACTTAGTTTTATAGGACTTCCTGTCTTTGTCCGATGGGATGAAGGGTGAACCTGGTCAGGCACATACGTATTCCTATTGTGGGGAGAATTCGGAAACAATATTGGCATATGGCTATTACCTATGATATATATTAGGATGTAGCAAAGAGGTGCAATTTGAAATACAGATTTATGTCAACATCTTTTACATGGTTGCTCTTTGTATACAACTCCACCTTTTGCGCATTGTCCTTGTGTTCCGGACTTTTAGGTATAGGACTTCTTATAAGATATTCCTGATGTCTTATTATTTTTTTTGTTCTCTTTGCTGTTAAATTTCTGCTCAGCATTTGGCTGCTCTTATTTTGTTTCCCTGAAGTAGGGATCTTTGCTTCTGTGTTGGGATTTTCCAGTTTATGCTGCATTTTCATTTACATGCACGTTAAATTAAGGGAGTAAAGCTTTAATAGATTTACAGTGAAGCAAGTACTATTTGTGCATTGTTAATATGGATTTACTGGTTTGCTGACAGACTCTGCCATCCTTCATATTGTTGGGGAGGTATCGTTGGCTTTCACAATGAGTATTCTTGCATGTATTCAATTTCTTGATCATGTAGCAAACACTAGAAATGATCTTACTATAAAATGTCTCTTTCTCAGCAGCTTATCGTGAATGCGGGCAGCCTTCATGAAGTCTCTCAACAGTACTGATGCTTTTGGGTAGTCGCACTATCTGCTGCGGAAGACAT
This sequence comes from Erythroxylum alaternifolium, assembly GCA_027478495.1. Taxonomy (NCBI): domain Eukaryota; kingdom Viridiplantae; phylum Streptophyta; class Magnoliopsida; order Malpighiales; family Erythroxylaceae; genus Erythroxylum; species Erythroxylum alaternifolium. The sequence continues at coordinate 39,034,348 of JANIIA010000010.1, read as the reverse complement.
AGCAAGACAGGGGATACTACGTGCTCATGGAGACAATAAAAGTTAACCTTCGACCAATTCTAGCTCACTTCCTACTTGTAAGGCCATGCATATGGTACCAGAAGTTCTATGAATCTCACTGTAGTCATAGCTGGTGGAAAGCCTCTTTCAAATTCACTCTTCTCAAAACGTTATCGTTATTGGAAATCTTCTCGAAATAATGCCGTTTTGACTTGTAATTTACAAATTTTCGATGGCCCCAGCGGACTTGTGCGTGCCTTGATCCATTGCATGGACAATGGATCATAGTACCGAAGTGATGATACTTACAAACCCAAGACACTCCACTAGTTTATCTGATCGAACAATTCACATAAATTTACATGGACGGAATTTATATACAATTTTTAAAATCTTTTTTAGAGTGGGCATTAGATCAATCAAAATAAATTATCTCTAAAATTTTCACCTAATTTTTTGTTGTTACATCATCTCAAATTATCTAATCTGCAGCATTGTCAGGTACTTGGCATGTTCCTGTTTTTCAGGTTTCACAATAACTTAACTTCAATTATCATTTCTTGTAGTTAATATTCTAAGGACAACAACTGTAAGTCTGCACCCCCTTATATTATAATTAGTTGTTATGACATAAAATATATCTAGCATCAAAACTAATTAATAAGAAAGGACTAAGAAATTTCCATTCAAGAATCACTTCATCAAAACTAATTAAATCTTTACTTTTGGTGTCTGATACATTTAAAAAAAACGTAAGAAAATACTAGTATGCGAAATCTTCAAGTGGATAGTCATCATTTGTTTCGCAATTTAAACAGTTTTGGCGATTATGTGCAATGCAACTAAGGATGCAAACCATCTTTGCGATTGATCAAAGTTTCATATCTGCCCTTTTCTGCTATTAGTCTGTTTTTAACCATTGCTATTGTATCTACATTCCTGATGGTGGACAATCTATGTGCCACAACAACTGTAGTCCTATTTATCATAACTTTTCTAATGCATCCTGAACCACCCTCTCAGATTCAGCATCTAATACTGGTAGCTTCATCTAACAACAAGATTTTTGGGTTTTTTACTATTACACGAGCAATTGCTATCCTTTGCTTTTGTCCTCCTGACAACTGAACTCCTCGTTCTCCTATTATGGTATCATATTCCTGAAGTGTTGTATGATTGTTAAAACATGACTTGTTAAGGAAACCGGTAAAGATTCATCCATGTATGACAATAGTCTATGCAAATTTCATTGAACCTGACAGTTGTTTGTTTTTAGACAGGAAAATAAAAATATACAGTTGGATTTGTATGTTTTAAGCAGTGAATGTGTTTAGATTTTAAGCAGTAAATTGTTTAGAAACAATGTCTCACCTGTTGTAAGCCATTGATGAAATTGTGAGCATTGGCCAACTCCACTGTAGCTATGATTTCTGATTCACTTGCATTTCCTCCTTTCCCGTAGGAAATGTTGGCTCGTATTGTGTCATTGAATATAGAAGGCTTTTGGCTCACAAGTCCCATATGTTGCCTTAACCACCATATTGAAGGCTTTCGATTTCGGTTCCATCAAGTATTATACTGCCTTAATCTAAATTGTAAAATCTGTGAAGCAATTACTGTTGATTTTCCACTACCGCTTTCACCAAAAAAAGCCACAGTCTACAAAAAATTCAGAACCAGACATCAAAATTATATATTATTCTGATTGTTGAATCTTCACATCATTCAGAAGTTACCTTGCCAGAATGAATGGTCAAATTAATGTCATGAAAATTTTGAACATATGGCTGTAGGAGTTTTTTTTTTTTTAAAAAGAACATGTATAAGATAAAAGAATACGAATACGTAATACCGTGTCATGACCACTAATCAAGAGGTGGGCAAAATGGAGTAGGCATCCGCACAGGTAGTTATAAATGATGAGGTGGTAGAAAAGGATGAGGAAATATTCCCAAATGATGAGAATGGTATGGAAGGACAGGTGTCCGATGATCCACATGTCAAGGAACGTCAGGAGGTAGTGGTGAGACGTAACACTCGCAACCGCAAGAAGTCTCTGAAAAAAAAAATGTTGAATTCCAACATTAGGAGCCCCTATCTCTGTGCACTCGGGATTGGTGGAGGATGTAAATCGCGGGATGTGCCTCAACTGACCAGAGACTTGGGTTTACTCACTGATCTCACTATACAAGGGGCCCAAATTTTAAAAGTTGCCCCCAAGATTCGAACCCCCATCTTGCAGGTCGTCAGCATGGCAGACATCACACCACCCAAGCCTTTGCCAGTTGAGCTATGCTCCAGAGCCGCAAGAAGTCTCTGAAGGTTAGAGAGAATGAGGGTATATGAGTTGTGGGTGTATTGGGTTGAGGGTCGTGCACATTGTGAGTTGATTTTCTCTCAGTATTTTCTTCTCTATTCCCTTTGTTTTCTTTCAGTATTTATGACTCTGAAGGTGTGTTGCTACGACTTTGAGGCTCAATATTATACGTCAGCATATTTCAATCTCTGATTAGTGTGTCTCTGAAAAATATTCGCTGGTTGCTTGCAGGTGTTCATGAAACTTGGTGCTTTCATTGAGAGGACCTATCATGGCGGAAGGCAATGCGATGAAGGAGTTCCAGATGTAGTTGAAGAAGCTGCAAGTGCTGGGTGAGCAGCGTGACTTTGTTTCATCCGAAAGGATTGACAAGATTGAAAGTAGTATTGAAGAGATTGCTCAGGCATTGACAAACCTCTCGAATAACATGGCTACGTGGAGGCTTCAATCTGCAAGTGGGTCCTTGAATTCAGTCTCGAACACTCAGGCAATGGACGGTTAATCGAAGCGAACTAAGATAGACTTTCCAAAGTTTAATGGCACATATCCTTTGAATTGGATTTTTCGGGTAGAGCAATACTTTGCTTATTATGACACTGTTTATGCTTAAAGTATTGTTTTGGCGTCTGTGAATATGGAAGATGTGGTGGCTTGGTTTCATTTGATGTAGAAGACGAACTAGTTACCTACGTGGCTGCACTAACTAGGGCGATTGAATTGCATTTTGGCCTACAAAGTATGAGAACCCTAGAGCCTAACTATTTAAGCTCACTCAAATCGGGTCGGTTCAAGCGTCTCATACTCGCTTTATAGTTCTCGCTAATCCGGTGGAAGGGGTGTGTCTGATGAAGCACTCCTTGATTGTCTCATTAGTGGTTTAAAGGACGAGATTCGACAGGAAGTGATTTCGAGGGAGCTAGTGACTTTGACCAAAGCGGCAGCACCGGTTAGACTATTAAATGAGAAGAATAATCTGAATTGTGTTTCTTGAAAAATCAAAGCTCTCATACAGGGACAAACGATTAACACCGGCAAAAATGCAATTAACAAGGGATAAAGACCTTTGTTTTATGTGTGATGAGAAATTCACAACCAATCATAAGTGCCAAAATTGACAATACTTGCTGATGCAGTGTGGGCTAGATGAAGAGAGCAAAGAACCTGGGGAAAAAGAACCTAAAGCTGAAACACAAGAAGAACAAGAAGAAGCTCTGGAGTTACTCCGTCTATCCCTACCAGCTATGTATGGGGCGCCAGGTAAATGCACCATTCTTTTCCGTGGGAAAATTTTGGGAACTGATGTATCTGTGTTTCTAGATGGGGCAATGCCACTTAGCCGTGGTATCAGAGCCATTGAACAGTCTTTTACTGTGCTGATCCCACTTAGCCGTGGTATCAGAGCCATCTAGCCATTAGCCGTGGTATTAGATGCGTGGACTCTTGTGTGAACCCCACAGAACCGTGGTGTCACAGCCGTCTATTCAGGTAAACTGCTTTCCAGTCACCTTTGTGGTACTGAGTGTTGAACCTTTCCGGTTTCAACTGTTACTCCTTTGTGAGTCTAGGATATCTGTGTGATATCTGTCCAGTTTCCTTGTTTAGTGGTCAGGTAGTGTTGGTTTATTCCAAACTGAAAAGACCTGCGTACCCCTTGAAGTAATTTTACTTCTCGCTCAGTATCTTACTACTGCTCGTAGGATACTTTGGAAACGACCTTCGCAATCCTTTCTCCACAGGGGGGGAAATATTTTAGGATAAGAGAGAAAAAGAGAGAGAGTCAAAAGAAGAAGAGAGTTGTATGAAAATGGAGATTTCTGATAACTCAATACATTTATCTTCACGTTTGTCTTTAGATAGATTACCTAGAAGCCAGGGACTGTCTAGAAAGTACCAGCATTCTCTGTTAGGTGTCTTTTCTTTACTAGGTGATTTACTTTTTGAACAGTTTCCTTGCATGCGTCAAAATAAGGTGATAGCCTGATTCCAAGATCTCCTTCTGGCTTTCTGAACCCAATTATCTCATAGTGCCTTTCCTTGGAAATCTTGCTATCACATGTTCTGAATTGTTTTTCAGCATTTGTTCTGCCCTTCTTCGATTTAGTCATTATTACATCTAAATCACACAGCTTCCGAACATCTTCAGGATGTTTACAATATGAAATTGAAGACTTTTCATTTAATGCAAGTATAGCCATTTAAGCTTAGATAGCTTCAGGATCTCATTAAGAAATGGAGTTCGTCGGAACGGACTGTCTCCTAAGCTCAACGTGATCACCTAGTTTATCCCAAGAGCTTTTCTCGATTTTATAAGGGTAGCAGCAATTCAGGGCTCGCCTCTTGCTAGTCGCCCTCTAGGTGCTCTTACTGTTCCTAGGAAGCCTCTGGATCCTAATGTTGGATGAATGTATACTTTTGTTACCGAAGATGTGGTCGTCGAGTACAGAATGCATGAGCGTGGATGGAGATCAGTTTATTGTGCGGCAAAGAGGGACAAATTTCGTGGCACTACTCCTATATATTAATCCAATTGATGGACTTCATTAGGTCCTTCGGTCGGCTACTGGGTCTATTGAGATCTTCTTTTCTCGCAACAATGCACCTCGGGGTGGCCCAAGATTGAAATTCATTCAAAGGGTCGCATACCTTAACGTTGGAATATACCCGTTCACCTGTATTTTCCTTATTGTTTACTGCTTCATTCTTGTGACTGGCCTCTATGCTAACCAATTTATTGTCCAGTATCTTCCTCACATACCTCTTGGCGATCGCTGTGTCTTCTTGCGGTACTTTGGGATCAAGTGGTCTGGCATTACCCTCGAAAGAACCAGCAGTTCTGGTTAATAGGAGCATTGAAGGTGAATGCAGGCATGGAGATATCATTCACCCCAACATCCAAATCAGCATGTGATGATGTTGAGAATGAGTTTGCACATCTCTATATCATCAAATGGACATGTCTCATGGTACCTCCTTGCATAATCATAATGGTAGGAGTTTTCTGAAACATTTATCTTCTAATACCGGAATGAAGCAGTTTACTTGGAGGTGTGTTCTTCAGCATTTGAGTCGGGGCTCATCTCCCTTACGCAAAGGGCTAATGGGAAGAGGAGGAAAAACGTCTATTGTTACTTGTTTTGTTTGGTTTGGTCTTATTTTAACCCGCATGCGTAATAAAATAATTTTAAAAATTGTTAATCATCCGCTATTTTGAAGTTATATATAATCAGATTTTAAATATTAGGATTTTATATGTAAATTTTAGAGATAAATTTATGGATCGGTTTGGTATAAAATATAAATACCATGGTCAAACTCAAAGCCCATATACTTTAAAAGATAAATGCATCGAAAAAAGGGGTATCCAATTTATTACGGCTATAATTGAGGAAGTAAAAGAAAAGCAGACTTTTAAAGAACACCATCACAGCACACACCTTTGTAATTTTTCTCTCCCTCTCTCAGTCTCACCCGATTCCTCTGCCGATCAGCTTTTACCCTTATAGACAACACTCACTCACTCTTGCTTTCATTTCCTCGCTCTCTCTCTCACTTTCCTTCGCTCGCGCATTTTTCGCTCTCCCGCATGCTCCTAGATCCTCAAACCATCTGCGACAACCCTTCGTTTCTTTGTGTACCCATGAAAAAACCTCAAATGGGTCTTCGTTTTCTGACCCTTTTTTTCTCTCTCTCCCTCTTGCCTCTTGCTGCTTCACAGCAAACAACTGGTGACGCGGTTGTGATGCTCAAACTCAGACAAAATCTCGGAAACCCAACTGGCCTCGGTTGGTCTGGGCTCGACCCATGTCAGTGGGAGCACCTCAACTGCGAAAATGGTCGGGTCACGCGGATCCAAATCGGCAGACAGAACCTGCAAGGCATTTTGCCGCCAGAACTTAGAAACTTGACTGAGTTGCAAGTGTTCGAGGTAATGTTCAACAACTTAATTGGTCCCGTCCCGAGTTTGTCTGGTTTAAGCCAACTTCAGTCTGTTATGCTTGACAACAACAATTTTTCATCTTTTCCCGCCGATTTCTTCCGAGGTATGACCGCTTTATCGAATGTCGATATTGGTAGCAACCCTTATGAGTCATGGGAAATACCCGAGAGTCTTCAGGACGCGTTGCTGTTGACGAATTTCTCGGCGATTTCAGCGAATTTGAGTGGGAAAATCCCTGCTTTTCTCAACAGTAGTGTGTTCCCTAGTTTGGAAAATTTGCACTTGTCGTTCAATTACTTGGAGGGTGAAGTGCCATCGACTTTTTCTGGGTTTCAGGATCTACGGTCTTTATGGTTGAATGGGCAGAAGAGTGATGCTAGGCTTAATGGAAGCATTGGTGTGTTGAAGAACATGACTGGATTGACTCAGGTTTGGTTGCAAGGTAATTTCTTCGCCGGTCCTATACCGGATTTAAGTGGGACTACCGGCTTGGTGGATTTGAACCTGAGGGACAATCAGTTAACGGGTGTTGTTCCGCCCTCACTGGTTAAACTTCCAAAACTTAAAGTTGTGATTTTGACCAATAATTTACTTCAGGGACCAACGCCACGTTTTCCTCGTGGAGTTGATGTGGATATGAAAAATGCGTCTAATAGCTTTTGTTTGTCTGATCCTGATGTTTCTTGTGACAGTCGTGTTAATGTTTTGTTGTCAATTGCGGAAGACTTTGGGTACCCTGTTACTTTTGCTATCAAGTGGAAAGGAAATAATCCTTGTTCTGGGTGGGCAGGGATAACATGCTCTTCTGGAGGGAATATTATCATCGTTAACTTTCAGAATATGGGACTCAGTGGTACGATCTCCCCAAAATTTGCTGCAATTCCTTCCTTGCAGAAATTGCTTCTAGCAAAAAACACTATTACGGGCACTATACCGGCTGAACTTACAAGTCTACCTGATCTTTCTGTATTGGACGTGTCAAATAATAATCTCTATGGTAAAGTGCCTAGTTTCAGACAAAATGTGCAATTGATTACTTCTGGGAACCCTTTTATCGGGAAGGCAGCCCCTCCTGGTACACTTCCAATTCCTGGTACACCTGGAAATGTTCCGAGAACTGAGGGTGGTGGTCCCAGTGCCTTCAGTGGAAGTGGTAATAAGAGTACTGGAAAGATTGTGGGCTCTGTGGTTGGTATTGTCTGTGGATTATGTTTCATCGGATTGGGTATCTGTTTCTATGTCAGGAAAGGAAAGAACTACAACAAAGTACAGAGTCCTAATATGCTAGTAATTCATCCACGTCATTCTGGGGATCAGGATGCTGTAAAGGTTACAGTTGCTGGATCAACTGATGGTAGAACCGAGAGCTATATTGATCATAGCGGACTGAGTGACATTCATGTTGTTGAAGCCGGTAGTATGGTTATCTCAATTCAAGTTCTGAGAAACGTGACCAATAATTTCAGTGAGCAAAATATACTGGGAAGGGGTGGCTTTGGCACTGTTTACAAGGGGGAGCTGCATGATGGAACACAAATTGCTGTAAAGAGGATGGAATTGGGAGTGGTGGGCGAAAAAGGTCTAGCTGAATTTAAGTCTGAGATTACAGTGCTTACAAAGGTTCGACACCGCCATTTGGTTGCACTTCTTGGTTATTGCTTGGACGGAAATGAAAAACTTCTAGTTTATGAATATATGCCTCAAGGAACACTCAGTAGGCTTCTGTTCAATTGGAAGGAGGAGGGGCTAAAGCCTCTTGAATGGATGAGAAGACTTTCCATTGCTTTGGATGTAGCTAGAGGTGTTGAATATCTACATGGCTTAGCTCAGCAAAGTTTCATTCATAGGGATCTCAAGCCCTCCAACATCCTTCTTGGAGATGATATGCGGGCCAAAGTTTCGGACTTTGGACTAGTTCGTCTTGCTCCAGAAGGAAAGGCTTCAATTGAAACAAGACTAGCTGGAACTTTTGGATATCTTGCCCCAGAATATGCAGGTAACTTGGACAAAGATTTTGATGTTTCTAATTCTTGCTGTTTTACTGAAAAAAATGTAAGGAGTTAGCATTTAATTTGAAAATTTGGTCACAAACAAAAATAATGTCATGATTAGGCATGATTTGCTGAAATAATGAGCTAGACCAGAATAATGAAAAATGGTGAAACATGTAAAAATCTCTGGTTATATTTTTTCCGTCTCGTAAATTATCAATTCAAAATATATATTGCAAAGAATTGTTATATTCTTATGTTGCCTTTCCCTATATATTTTTATATATATTTGGCTTTTAATCATAGATAGTATGTGTTTGCTATCTGCATTTAGACTTTGCAACATATATTCAACTTCTATAAAGGATTCCTATTCCCTCTGCTCCATTTTCCCTTGTGTTAAATATATCTCTTGGAGCTGAAACAGAACTTTCTGTACGTACAGTGACAGGACGAGTGACCACGAAAGTTGATGTGTTTAGCTACGGAGTTATATTAATGGAAATTATTACGGGGAGAAAAGCACTTGATGAAACTCAACCTGAGGATAGCTTGCACCTTGTTACCTGGTTCAGGAGGATGTACATCAACGAACATTCATTCCAAAAGACTATCGATCCAGCTATTGAACTTGACGAAGGAACACTTACTAACATAAACACAGTTGCTGAGCTTGCTGGTCACTGCACTGCAAGAGAGCCCTATCAGCGACCTGACATGAGTCACGTGGTCAATGTGCTTTCATCTCTCGTTGATGCATGGAAACCATCATCTGAACAGGATCCCGATGACATCTATGGCATAGACCTTGAGATGACATTACCTCAAGCGCTCAAAAAGTGGAAGGCTTTTGAGGGAGGCAATATGGATGGATCTTCTTCGTCTTTTTTACCCAGTGGGGATAATACTGAGACTAGTATACCTACTCGGCCATCTGGGTTTGCAGATTCATTAACATCAATAGATGGACGATGATGAGATAAGAAGGGGGGAGTTGGGGAATGTAAGGATGTTTGAGAGGTTGGATTATTTATTTCTTTCTTTTAAACTCTAATGCTGATGCTATATTCTCGTTCTGTCAAGGTCTTGACATCTTCTTCTTCCTATCTGTAGATTTGGAGTTCTGTAATTTGATGGGATTCTTGAGTCTTACTAGACAGATTATCCAAGTTGAGATTCAATTTTTGTACGATTATTTTATTGAGTTTGATTGTATCCATTTCAGTTGTTTTGCAGTGACAAAATTTAAATGTGATACAGTGTCCGGGAAGGGGATGTGATGTTGATGTCATGGAGGTCATTGATGGGGATGTGCTATCTGGTTACCAAGTCTTAAGGCTTGTAAAGTCTGTCAATTTTGGCTGATTATCACTGAAGCATCGCAGATTAACGATACCAGATAACCAATAACAAATTAACACTGCATGTAACGTCTGCCTGTATTAATATATATACCCATCTAGTAATCTTTTTGGTTAAAAAAGAGATTTGGTGAGAGAGAGAGAGCGCATTGATGCCCATTTATTACATGGGACTACATGGTGCAGAGCATCCTCTCAATAATGTGCTGTTTAGCGCAATATCAAATCAGGAAAATGGATGACACGTGATGTCTAGGGGTACTTTGCGTATCTCAGGCAGCTACTGTTTTTGTCGCTAGGTTGGAATATTTTATTTGCAATTGCTTCTTTTTCTTAAGGGTCTGTTTAGTTGGATGTTAATTAATAGAACAGAAAAGAACAGAATAGAACAAAAGGGAATGATTTATAATAGAATGAAATATAATATATGATACGTTGTTTGGAAAGGGTAGAAAGATTCATAATGTAACGTAATGAAATGTTGTTTGGATGATAGATGGAATGTAATGTAATGTATAATAAATGACTATTATATCTCTTATATTAAAATGATTATACCAGAAAGTTTATTATTTTATTATTAATTATATATAATTCATTATTAATTATATAAAAATATTATTATTAATTATTTAATAAATTATATTATATTTGATTCTATATGATTTATATTTAAAAATAATGTATTTATATAGAAATATATACAAATAATTAAAGAATAATGTTTATATATTTTTATTTTCATTAAATTTATTAATTTTTTTATTAATTATATACAATTTATTATTAATTATATAAAAATATTTTTATTAATTATTTAATAAATTTAATTTTATTAAAATTTAATTTATTTTATTCTATGTAATTTATATATAAAAATAATTTATTTATATTTTTATTTATAAAGAAATATATATATAAATAATTAAAGAATATTTTTTTATATATTTTCTATTTTTTATTAATAAAATTTTATTAATTTTTATT
>JANIIA010000010.1:38998776-39019537 GCA_027478495.1 Erythroxylum alaternifolium | reverse complement strand
GTATTGAACAAATTGTCAAAAATATTTTTTAATATGAATCACATTTAGATTATGATGTATTAAATTAGTTTTCCAATATGGCAAATCCTAAAAGATGCTTCATTTTTTCCAACCAAAGTTTTTAGTAATGTATGTATTAACATCATGAACTTCAAGTTCTGTAACTTTCAACAACCATAAGTCATCAATCTCCTACAATATCTCTTCACCAGCTTTGTGAGGGGAGGAGGTGTTTGTACCATCCTATTTTTAATGAACTTTTGTTTATGGCATCTAAATGGATGATCTAGAGGAAGAAATTTCCTATGGTTGTCAAACCATGATGTTTTGGCCTCGTTTGGAAGATAAAACTCATCAAAATCATTGCCACAATAAGGACAAGTCAATTTTCATGTTGTGCTCCATCCAGACAATATAGCATACGCTAAAAAATCACTAATAATCTACATCAAAGCTGCTCTTAACACAAAATTTTATTTAAGAGAAACATCATATTGTTTAAGATTGTTGAAGTCTATATTGATAGAGATAAGTCTCCTAAATTATGCACATGTAATAACCGTGCTCTAGTTATTCCTATTAAGGTAATTAATGATCTATTGTGCAATCATTATTTAAGTTCGAAGATCTAATATTTCAAAAAGGTTAAGAATATAAGAACAAGTTAGACCAATCAAAAGAATAAGAATTAAAAAAAAACTTGGAACATTTGGGCATGGAGGCAAACACCCTAGTTAGTGATATTAATGTGTATAGGCAATCCTACAAATTTGTAACTTTTTATAAAAGGTCATTGTGCAAATTTATAGTTTTATAGACAAGAGTTACAACAGGATGGCAAAAAAAGGCAACTCATTTTCCAAAGTGAACTTAATGAAAAGTTCAAATAACCAATGTTTAAGAGGTTCTATAAGGGATATAGTGTATTGAAGTATGGTTTCCTTAGTGGTTAACGAAAAATAATTAGGCTAGATGGAAGTTTTTAAAGACATTTCTTAAAGGTGCTTTGTTAGCTGCATTTGGGTGTGATGGAAATAATCAAATGTTCTTTCTATAAGTTGCGGCTGAGGGAGAGAATTATCATTCTTAGAATTAGTTTTTAAACCTTCTTGGTGAAGATCTATATATATAAGTGGGAATGTATAGACTTTTATAAATGATCAACATAAAGTGAATATTCAACTATTAGTATTATTTATTTCCATATTTTTTTGAATTATTATAGTTACATTATATTATTTTGTATGTTTTTATTATTATTAGAGTTTACCAAGTACATTGAAGAATCTCTTCCTAGAAGCTGAGTAAATAAAATGCTCAATATGTCTATGTAAATTGTTATAAACTATATAAAGGTCATGCATATCAGAGTTAACTTTGGAAGTAGTGAATTGCATAATGGAAATGGAATTTGATGAGTTAATGAAGCAGTTAAGAAATTTGTCAAATAAGGAATATCATGACTTCATAATGAAGAATTATAAGAATTTTATAAAAGAATTTGTGAGCACAATACCAAATTGTAAATTTTTTTACAAAAACATATCAGAGACATTTAATCATTTATAAAGCTTGATCAATATGTTGGAGGATGTTCGAGTTGCTTTAATGACTCAAATTCACAAAAAAAGGCATATGATGATAAAATTCATTACTAGTATATATCCAAGAGTGAGGACGAAGATAAACATTGCATAATGTGAAGCAAGGCACTAAATCCCCAAGATAAGTAGAAGTTTGAAATTCAAATTCATGCATTTTGTAAATAAGTTCATTATTAATCTACAAGCATGTAATGTAGACTTTGGGATTTAACAAGGATCCCATATAAGCATGCACATGCTTTTGTATAATATCATATGGAGGATATCAATGCTTATGTGAGCTAATACTATGAGCATGAATGCTATTTAAAGAGTTATCAAAACTCCATAAAACCTATTATTAACCTAAAATTTCAACCAAAGATTGAAAAAATGTAGCCCATATTACCTCTTTTGATCAAGAAGATTTATAGATACAGATGAAGGGATCAAAAAGGCTAAAAGAAGGAATAAAGATGAAGAACCATAAAAACTAAAAAGGGAGCAAAGTAAGAGTACTTATAAGATGTCAACATTGTTATGAAGTTAGTCATAATAAAAGAGTATGAAAAAAAAAAGGACCAACCTTCAAGACAACCTAAAATATTTAAGGTAATTATATAATTATTTTTTTCATTTTTCATTTTTTAATTTTTTATTATTCATTACAAATTGTATATGTATAATGTAGTGAAAACGAGGAAGGTTGCCAAAAATGAAGTAATTACATCCAACACTGATAGCAGTATAAAAAAAGAGCCAAAAAATTGGACTTTACATGATCAAACATTACAACTTCTATCTTAAGAAGGGAGGAGAGGTTGATGAGTGAAAATTAACTTTTGTTTCTTTTATTATCTCAAAATTTTAAAAATAAGTTGTTATATGTATAAAGGTCGCTCAAGGATATAAGTAATATTTAGAGAAATTAATGGGAACCCTTACTTTATTGTTTGTCACATAATTACAATTTTTTGTTGTTTTAATCATAAGTGAATAGTTTATTTTTCATGTATGACTTTTTATAGAATGGTGGAACCAATTTCAAGTATTTGAACCAAACTCAAACTTCTTAAAATACAGTTATTAATGCAAATGCACAAATGACAACTCACTTATGATTGAATTGAGTATTTACAAATTGTGATGTGAATTGGTTGAGGATTTGAGCATTATGTTATTTTTTGGAAAATCCCATCATATGTTGTTTTCTTTGTCCCATATGCTTCTCTTCCATGTGGAATTTATTTATGCATTTCAGTGGAGTAAAATAATTTCAATTTTAATGCAAAATTGTGAGGAAGGTTATATTGTTATCCTCTCCTTTCTATTTATTTTCATTTCCCTTCTTGTTTATTGTATCTATCTATGTAAAACTTTTATATTATTTTCAGAAGGAACTACATAAAAACTGAATGCAAAGGTAGATTATGAGGCTATAAGAAGGCATAATGTTTTTAATAAAGGAAGCAAATGATGCTTCTTTTTCGATTAATTTACTATTTATTGAACCAGGGACAGGTTTTGAACTTTTCTAATTGGAAAGAAATAGGTGCTGCATAACACATTTTTCATGCTATAATGAATTTGTAACAAGTTTTATAAGCAATTTTAAGTTCAATTTGCCATTATATTTCTTTATAAGGAATTTATTAAGCTAGGTAGGAAATTGTCTTACATGTGACACAAAGCTGGAGCCCAAAGAAATACTTTGGAATATCAATATTTACAAATCCATTTAATGTTTTCAAAATATATAACTAGCAGTGTTTATAGACATGAATATAGAATAAAAAATGTAGTTGTTTCAATAATGATGTTTGTTAAGATGCATCAAACATCAAAGATATAGAGCCAGATGAAACCTACAAAATAAAAAATTATAAATATCACTTATGTCAAATTTTAAAATTTTTATAATTTAGTATGTAAACTCACCTCTTATGCATAACATTGAATCTTATGGATAAGACATTTACCCCATTACACAGAAGATGTCTAGCAAATTTTTTAGTAGCTCTTTTACCAAGACTATATACTTATAAGAAACCTACAATTTGAATAATCATTAATCATTTATATAATATTAGCATTATAAAATTTATAATTTAAATATTCACATTTGTATTAATGCATGGATTATAGGGGCAATACTCATACTTGTATTAAAAGCATCAATAAAAATGTTATCCAATAATAGGCTTAGCATTTGATATATAGCTTCATCATGTCATTACAAAGGCAATTAATATAGGGAATTTGAAAATTTACTAAGGATCATGATAACCATATTATATGTTTCATATTATAACAATAAAGAATACTAATCTCATTTTATCATTGAACATAATGCCTTCTCTTGGCAAAACTGAGAATGTATCCTTTAAGCTTCTACTAAATTGTTGAAATAAGAATAAATAACATTCTTGACTAATAACACCTTGACACTCTTCCTATGTCAAATATATACCAAGTGCAAAAACAATAAAAGCTATATATACATATATATTATTTCCACCCATATATTTTCATAATACACAAGATGGTTAAAGGCCATAGTAGTTCAATGGCCCAGATAAATATTGTTTAACTGTATAGTAACTAAAAAAACACGTGTTCATTACTACTTTGCCTTTATATTCAAACATGAAATTAGAATATGATTAAGAAAACATATGCAATCAATATTTATTAAGGAAATTAAACAATTCTAATAGTTGGAAACCAATGTTGTATATAGAATTTTTGTTCACCAAATTCACCATATCAAAATGTTATCATCTTGAGATGGTAAATTTTTGTTCTTACCTTACTTAACTTAGCCTATATTTGTTTATAAAGTTAGATAACATACATTGCGGAAAATGTTAAATGTTAAATGTTAAAAGCTAGAAAGGGATATTATAACTATACTTTTAATGCCTATTTTGTTATAGTTTTTTCTAGATATAATAAATCATTGCAAAGTATACCAAAAGTTCCACTCTTGATGATCCTTAATTAGCTATTGTTTTACCTTTTTATTAAAATAATCAAATGGTATTATTCATGATAGGACACCTGTAGTGTTGATGAAAATCTTAAACACTATCATAATTTCCTCTATATATTGATAATTATTTACTATAAAGAAGCATAATAGGAGTATTTACTTTTATGTGACATATAAAAAGAAACAAATTATTGTTTGCATCTAAGTTGAAAAAAAGCATAAATTAATCATCATCTTATGTTTTTACTTCTACTAAGATAAAAGGAGGATTAGAGCCTCAAGATGTCTTTGAATACAATACAACTAAGATAGATGGATAGAAACCTAGGCCAAGAACCAACCAAACCAAGAAATTTCAGTATGGTTAAAACTTAAAGAACATGTTAGATATAAGCACAAAAGAATAAAGATCAAATTATTAAACAATCAAGGATTCCAATGTATTTCTTGGTATAAAGAAAAATTGAATAGTACATAACTAAAAAGGGGGAGAATAAAATATTCATTAGATCAACCTTATTTGGTACTCTTCATAGAAGATAATGTAGAACTTGGAGATAGGGCATATAATATATAAGAAAGCAGAACCAAACCCTTATATTGTTGTGAATTAACTCTGTGATAGTTAATTCTCATTACTAACATATACGTACAGAGGCATCCTAAAATGCTAGATCAGATAGCATATGCATGTATCCTCCACTAAGTCAATATAAAGAATCCTCAATAACCTATGATAGTATAGTTGTATGCTATCACTCCCACAGAAATCCATGGTAAGTAGGGAAAAGTTATTGAATGGAACCACAAATAGAGGGAAAAAGAAGAAATAGGACAATAATGAAAAAGGAAGAGGTAACTGAATATAACCACGATGAAGCAAGGAGAGATGAATGAATACAACCAGCTATAGAGGTAAAATAACAATGGTGTTTTTTTCAAGTTTAGGTTAAGATTATTTTTAGGGATTTAAAAATCTTGATCTTTTAATTTATTAAATTATTAATTTCATACGTGACAAAACTTATATACATGTGAAACATGTGGTAAAAATTTTATCTAATGTGTTTCACCAGTACATTACAGTTAATAGAGGGTTTAACATTAGAATATTTTTGCAATAAATTTAAAGTTAGAGCACTATAGTAATACTTTTTAAAGTTCAGACTAATATTACAAAACTGAATAAAGTTTGAGATTTTTTTAGAATTAAACACAAATAAACCTACCATTTAAAAACATGAAAAGTATGAATTATAACATAATTCATAACAAATGATTACAAAATTAAAGAATGTTGGTTACCTCAAAAGTCGATTCTATAAAGTCCAATCATTGTCAATGTAATGTGTTTTCAACACCATATAACACTTCTTTTAATTGTCAACTATCTACATATATGATATGATAGCAACTCATCTACGAGTACTTGACAATGTATTCAATATTAAATTCTTTTAATCTTTGTATATCTTAAAGATGTATTTCTTCACGATATTCTAAATTAGGAACTTGATAGTTGGTTGGAATTTGGAGATGACATCCTAAAGTTTTGGCTATTAATAATAGAGAGTGGTTGTTCATCACTAATAATCATTTTAGCTAATTCTTTGATCTATTTTAGACATAACTTATGATAGTCATTTCTCTTTTCCCTTTCATTAGGTTAAGGGTAAAAAAAATGTTTGACCTCCTAATACCAAGTTTTTTCTATTTAGGAGTCTATGTGTCTCTTTAAATAGGAGATTCCACCTTTAGAATCTCAATGAACATCTTATGGAAATATTTGCATTTAGCCTTTTCAACTCCATCACTTGACCTACTCTTGATAAAGTGATTTTAAATATCACTTGTTAAACTCAAAGAATTTGTTTGTTTGACCTAAACTATTTCTTCACTTGATATATTGCCAGGTACTGGATTAAAACTCTTCATTGTGTTGGCTTATAGTGTTGAAGGATTATATTAATCCATCTCCAAACATTTAAAACAAGATGATTGCAAATTCATATATGTACATACTTACAAAAATAATCAAAAATACATATGACAATAAGTATACTAGAGTTACAGGTTAAAATGATAAATATTTGATCACTTATAGCACTAAACCTATGGTTTTCTATATGTTAATAGGAATCTTTATATTAGAGGGTATTATATTTTTTATCATCCTAGTCCATATTGATTACTTTATGTGATAGGTAATCTCATAATCTATATATATATATACATATATATATATAGAAATTATCAATCAATGGTAAATGACTTATTGAGCTTTTACAGTCTTATTAGGAATAATCATAAAATATATAAAGTAATTTAGCTATTTCAAGTGGTTTATATTGGCCATAAGAAAATGTATTTTTGGTATTCAGGACCAAACACAAATGAAGCAACCTTTACAATGCCCAAAAAAGGAAGAGATATATATAGTCATTAAGATTAAGACATAAATTATTATTGTTCAAAAGGGAAATAATTAAATAGATATTGTAGGATCCTGAAAATTGCTTTCCCCAACTATTATGTATTAAAAACTAACTAGAAATGACTGTATGATTGATGACATGGTTTGATCTTAAACAAAAGCAAATTGAATAAAACCAAATAGAAATAAGAGGGAATTCTCATCCACATTCACATATATGCTTCCTAGGGACCATCAATTCCTTAAATATTATATCAAAGCATAAAATAGGAAGATGAAAAAAGAAAATAAAAAAATGTATTTATAAGAAATGAATCTAAACAAGAAAAATAAGGAGGAACATCTTTAGGGGACTTAATTGTGATATGTTGGAAACTACGTATGATATTTGGATAAAAGATTACCCAAAACATTTTTTAAGGAAATGTTATTAAACAACCTAACACGATGGAGTTGTATAAAGGAAAATGAGTCCAAGTAGAACAAAATATATGATTGGGGTTTAGTAGTGTGTAAGTTTTAATTATTAATCCTCGATAATCTGCAAGTGCATGTTTCGTTAGCATAGTATCAAAGGTGTCAATCCCATGAGGAGGGAACTAATCTAATCCTAAAATCTAAGGTCAGAAACAAATAACAGAAATTCAAGATGCAATAAAACTAATATGAGAATTTTATTCAACCAATCAAATTAAGAATCAAACACAAAAAATACTGACTATTAAGCAATTTGCAACAAACTCAAGAATCAACCGAAGGAAATTACCATTTAAGAGAAAGGGAATTTTACCTATCCTTAATGTCAACCTAACTAATTATGAATTATTGGATTGTTAGTTCTAGACTATCTTAGGGTTGATTACTCTCTTTCAAGTTATAATCATTAACCCTAATTAAATTATAGAGGTTGCAATCTCTCAATTCACAACCTATCCAAAACCCCAATTAGTTTTGGAGTTATATATTAAGCTATCAGAAACCTATACAAGATCTCTCTTAGCACAAATTATCGATCTGATTTAATTCTGGTTTCTATTAAATCACCTAACTCTCATTAGTCCAATTTAATCATTTTTCATTCAATTCACCCTCTCCGTTTATTATCAAATTATGCAATTGTAGAATCAAACCATAACACTATCCAATTAACACATAAATAATCAGATTCTCATTAACTCAAGAATAAAATTCCAAATGTGAGTTTAGAACATCCTCGACATTTTAAATCATATCATCAAATGTTAAGCCAATTCTATACAATAATAAAACTAAAAAGAACATGAAATAAAAGCTAAAATGGATGATGGGAGGCAACGATGTCAGGAAACCTCCTGATCTAGGAAGTACTTTGAATTAGCTTCTTCTCCTCTTCTCTCTTCCTTCTTCTCCACCTCCATCTCTGAATGATCTCTCTCTAGGGTTTCTCAAGGTGGCTGATGCAAAAGTTGTTTTCTCTACCTCCTTTGTTCTTTTTATATCCTCTTGTCTTTTAGGTAACCCTAGGATTTTTTGGGGGTCAAAAAGGTCCAAAAAATTCCTTGAAACTTGACGTTTATGAGTGTCTGTGCGTCTGTCCAATGCATAAAATGAGCATGGCCCTGCAGGCCACAATCATGGCTCACATCTAAGCCTTCTGTCATGATCGTGGCATATAGACCACGATTGTGGGCCATTCCCTGGGCTTCTGTCACGATCATGGCATGTAGACCACGATCGTGGGCCAAATCTAGAGCTTTTGTCACAATCGTAGCCTGACATACCACGATCGTGGGCCATTGTTTTGGCCCGAATGTCTCTAAACTCCTCCATTCTTCAATGTTGACCCTGAAATACTAGTAATCACATAAAGGTACCTTAACAACATAATATTTAAGCTCAAAGACTTGTACTAACCCATAAAACACTTAAAACATAAATAATTAACAATTTAACACAATTCTAACCTAAACACATACTTAATGATTGAATTAACGACTAAACACATATTAAACTATGCCTTAAAACACGATGCAATTTACACTTATCAACATCGCCAAACTCAAATGTTTACTTGTCCTCAAGCAAACAAAATAACAAACAACAAAAAATCACAAAGCACACTATGCAATAATGAGATAATGACTTTAACTTCATGAAACAAGTTTAATTCTAAACACAATCATTCAAGTTATTCCAAATCAATAACATGTAAAATCAATGTCTAAGAACTCTAAACTAAATATACATATTAATCAAGACCCAAATGAAAAGTTATTCACCCTTTTCAATTGTACACACACATTAATAATTATTTGGTCATTCAAACTTTGTAACTACTCTTAAGTACGTTTTCATGAAAAGTTAAGCTACTTACAATTTCGGTAGGTCTTATTAGAAATAATTTTTTTTGGATATGGACCTAGTCTTTTTACATGGAGGCACACATTGGTGATTAAGGTCAATCTGGTTACTCGACTAAGTCATTTGTTTATTAAGTTTCTTGGTTGGAATGTCATTTTAGACTTTTGATGTGAAGGCACACATTTCTGATGCGTATAGATCCAATTACTCAGCTACATCACATTCTCAACTAGCTACTAGCTCTATTCATAACCTGAAGGCTAGCGGAATTGTTATTTATTTAAAATTTACAAACACTTTTTAAAGTATTATTTAATACCTACCTTGTTGCTGTAGCTACTCGTTTTCATTAAAAAGATACAAGCAAAGCTACTTTAGTCGAAATACCTAAAATTATGAATGAATGATACAACTTATAGGGTAATAAACTAACATTAAATCCTAATTAACTTGCATATTTATCCAAAGAACCTAAATCACTAATTTTGCAAGCTAATGACTCTTTGAAACCTCATAAATTATGTTCAAAATTAAATCAATTTCATTCCGTCTAAGCTGTCAACACATTTACACAATTCATAATATGCAACCTAACAAACTATCATACAATATGCAAAATTCACACTCAAAGCAAAACACGCAACCCTCCCCATACTTGAATAACACATTGTCCTCAATATGAGAAGGAGACAAACAAACACACATAGAAAGAAGTAACATAAAATAAAACAAAAATAAAAACTAAATAAAGACTAGATTTAAAAGAAAAGGGTTAGAAACAAAGCCTCACGGTGATGGAGGCGATGATGGTGAGGGACTGAGAACAAATCTGCTTGACAACTAAGATTGTTGTCTTATCTTGGAATTGCTTAAAGAGAATGAGACAATTAATGATCCCAGATCAATTAAAACTACCAAAGTTTGATTTAAAATTCAAAACAACTTTAACTAAACCTAACATGGATGTAAGGTTAAGCTAATTAGCACACAGTGTAGTAACACAGTAGTGCACTCCATATCTTTTTAAGAGGGCATCAAAAGACCTGTTGCAGAAATGTGTACCTCCATCACTTATTATCATACGTGGCACTCCAAACTGATTGAATAATAGTTTGATGAACTTTTGCACCGTCTTTCCATCATTGGTTAGAGATGCCACTGCTTCAGCCCAACATAAGACAGAATCCACCCTACTAAAATGTACATGTTTCCTATTGAAGACTGGAAAGGACCCATAAAGTCGATGCCCCATACATCGAAGACTTCCACTTCTAACATTTGGATAAAGACATCTCATCTTTTTTGGAGATGTTACCTATTCTTTGGCATCAATCGCATTGTGCCACGAAAGTTTGAGCATCCTTAAACAATTATGGCTAATAAAATCCACTCTTAAGTATATAAGTTTCCATTTTATTAGCTCCATAATGTCCAACATATTGACCTTCATGACATTGCTTTAAGATGTCCAACATTTCCTCCTCAGGAACACATCGTCGCATTATCCCATCAGTGCATGTTCTATATAAAATTGACTCATCCCACAGATATAGGTTACAATTATGTAGGAATCTCTTTCTTTTAGAGATGTCAAACCCAGCCTAGCTTGCTTTTAGTCCGAGTTGACCGGGCCATAGGCCAAGTCAAGCCAGCCCGTGGCCTAGTTGTTACTTTCAAAATGATATCATTTTGGAAGTTTTTTCTTAAAAAATAAATGATCGGTCGAGCCAAGCTGACTGGCCCGACGGGCTACGGGCCTATCCATCTTGGCCCCATCGGGTAACGGGTCACTATGGCCTCAATAGGTCAGGCAGGGCCAGGCCAGGGGCAACCCGGGCCTGGCCCGACCCACTGATATCCTTACTTTCTTTGTTGATAAAATAAATCAAAAGGAAGTTTACCACCTGCAATATAATTTGCAATATCGACAAACCATGGTATAGCCAAACTTTTGACTAGCATCAGGGTTTCATAAGGGAAATTTTCATTAATATCTTCGCCTGGCTTGCATTCCCTTCTTTTCAGTCTGGATAAATGGTCTGCAACCACATTTTCTGCTCCCTTTTTATCTCTCACTTTTATATCAAATTCTTATAAAAGTAACAACCATCGATTGAGCCTTGGTTTTGCATCCCTTTTATTGAAAAGGTATTTTAATGTCACGGGATTGGTGAATACGATTACCTTTGATCCCAAAAGGTATGGTCAAAATTTATCACATACGTACACTACTGCGAGTAATTCC
This sequence comes from Erythroxylum alaternifolium, assembly GCA_027478495.1. Taxonomy (NCBI): domain Eukaryota; kingdom Viridiplantae; phylum Streptophyta; class Magnoliopsida; order Malpighiales; family Erythroxylaceae; genus Erythroxylum; species Erythroxylum alaternifolium. The sequence goes on along the minus strand of JANIIA010000010.1, from coordinate 39,007,943 downwards.
TTCTCTATAGTGGTGTAATTAAGCTTAGGTCCTACAAAGGTCTTGCTGGTATAGTAGATCGCATGTAACCTTTTATCTTTCCTTTGGCCCAATACACAACCTATAGCTTGGTCGCTTGCATCACACATAAACTTAAATGTAAGTGTCCAGTCCAGTGGTGATAGAATTGATGTTGTTATTAATGCCTCCTTTAGTTTGTTGAAGGCAAACATATACTTTTCATCAAACAGAAAGGGTATATCCTTAACTAACAGGTTTGTCAAAGGTCTTGTAAATTGCGAGAAGTCTTTGATAAGTCGATTGTAAAATCCTGTATGACCTAAGAACCCTCGCATACCTTTTACATTGCTTGACAGTGGAAGTTTCTCTATAACTTCAGTTTTTGCTCTATCGATTTCAAATCTTTGGTGTGAGATTTTATGCCCTAGCACTATACACTATAAAATGACATTTCTCCCAATTCAACACCAAGTGTGAATCTTCACATCTTTGAAGAACTCTGTACAAATTGGTTAAACACATTTCAAAAGAGTCTCTAAAAATTGAAAAATCATTCATGAACATCTCCTTTATATATTCGATCATATCGTTGAAGATAGACACCATACAATTTTGAAAGGCACCCATCTGTACGCGAAGGTACCATAAAGGCAGTGAATGTGGTCTTTTCTTGATCATCAAGGTAGATGAAAATCTGATTGTATCCTGAATATTTATCTAAGAAGCATTAAAATGAATGACCATCCACTTTTTCTATAATCTGGTCTATGAATAGGAGAGGAGAATGATCTTTCTTAGTCACTGAGTTGATTTTGCAATAACACTCTCCATCATGTGACTGTTCTTGTTGAAATTACTTCTCTGCTCTCACTTTCTCTTACTGTCATTCCACCCTTTTTAGGTACACATTGTACTGGACTGACCCATTCACTATCAAAGATGGGATAAATTATCTCTGCATTTAAGAGTTTGATTATTTCCTTCTTGACCACCTCCTTTGTGTTAGTCAACCTTCATTGACGGTCCCTCACCATTCTACATCCTTCCTTGAGATTTATTCGATGCATGCAAACATTTGGGCTTATACCTCAAATATTAAAAATCTACCATCTGATGGCTTTCATTCGCTTTTTCACAAGTGCTGCCACCTTACTTTTTTTCTCATTCAATTGATTGGAGATGATTATCAGTAACATTTGACTTCACCTAGAAAGGTATATCTGAGATGTGTAGCTAAAGGTTTAAGCTCTAATGTGGGTGTTTTTTCTTTAAATGGTGGTATGGGTGCTTCAGTTCAGACTACTTTATCTTGATGCATTTGAACATCCAATTCCTCCATCTCACCATCTCCTTAGACTCAAGTTTCTCATATCCATTCTTTGTCTTTGTTACCACTGACTATACTTCTGCATTGTAACTCTCAACTTGTTCTTGTAAATTTAATCCATAATTTCAAACTTCATGCACACACTGCTTGCTATTGGGTTCTTTAAAGTCTTATTCATATTGAATTCGATTTGATCTTCGCCTATTCGAAATGTTAATTTCCTTTCATAAACGTCAATTATGGCTTTCCCTATATTCATAAATGGTCGACCAATGATCAATGGACAATTCTTATCTTCTTCAAAATCAAGAGCCGTAAAATTTACAAGAATAATGAACTTGTCCAGTTACATCAAAATGTCTTCCACTAAACCAAACAATCTTTTAATATATTGTTCAACCAATTGAATCAACATCGATGTTGGCTTGACCTCACTTAGCCCCAACATCTTAAGAAATTTGCAACACATTCAAGAATTAACTACAGGAAATTATCAATTGAGAGAAAGGGAATTTTACCTATCCTTAATACTAACATAACTAATTATGAATTATTGGATTATTAGTTCTAGACTATCCTATGGTTGATTACTCTCTCTTGAGTTATAACCATTAACCCTAAATCACAAACCCTAATTAGATTATGGAGGTTGCAATCTCTCAATTCACAACATATCCAAAAACCTTATTAGTTACAAAGTTCTCTAATAAGCTATTAGAAACCTATACAAGATCTCTCTCCACATAAATTATCGATCTGATTTAATTCTGGTTTATATTAAATTACCTAACTCTCATTAGTTCAATTTAATCATTTTTCATTCGATTCATCCTCTCATTTTATTATCAAATTATACAATAGCATAATTAAACCATAACAATATCCAATTAACACATAAACAATCAAATTCTCATTAATTCAAGAATAAAATTTCAAAGCTGAGTTTAGAATACCCTCGACATTCTAGATCCTATCATCAATTGTTCAATCCAATTCTATACAATAATAAACCTGAAAAGATTAAGAAATATAATATAAAATGGATGATAGGAGGCAGCAACGTCGAGAAACCTCCTGATCTAGGAAATACTTTGAGTCAACTTCTTCTCCTCTTCTCTCTTCCTTCTTCTCTTCCTCTATCTCTCGATGATCTCTCTCTAAGGTTTCTCAAGGTGGCTGATGTAAAAACTCTTTTCTCTGCCTCTTTTTGTTCTTTTTATATCCTTTTGTGTTTTAGGTAACCTTAAGGTTTTTCTGGGCTCCGAAACGTCCAAAAAATCTCTCAAAACTTAACGTTTGTGAGTGTCTACGCATCTACCTAATGTAGGCCACAATCATGGCTCACATCTGAACCTTCTATCACGATTGTGGCATGCGGACCACAATCTTGGGTCATTCCCTAAGCTTCTGTCAAGACTGTGGCATGTAGGCCTCGATCGTGGCCAAATCTGGAGCTTCTGTCATACCACAATCATAGGCCATTATTTTGGCCTGATTGTCTCTGAAACTCCTCCGTTTTTTAACGTTGACTCTGAAACACTAGCAAACATATCAAAGTACCTCAAAAACATAATATTTAAGCTCAAAGACTTATACTAACCCATAAAATACTTAAAACATAAATAATTAACAAACTAACACAATTTTAACCTAAACACACACTAGATGATTAAATTAACAGCTAAACACATATCAAACTATGCCCTAAAATACGATGCAATTTACACTTGTCAATATATTAGGCTAAAATTGGACAAATAAATTATCATCAAATAGTAAAATATATATAAAGAAAATGGAATTATAAATCATAAATCTTGAAGCTATTCAAGCCTAGTCAAGCAATGCTCAATTTCAGCAACAAAATATTGTTAATTTTTCAAGTTTCTTATGCAATATATAACTAAAAACTTTTACCACAAACTTAATGCAATACTGCAATAATTAGATTTCAAGTTAATCATTCCAGGAGGCATCATGTAATAGGTTATGGGAAATGGCTTTGCTCTTCTTAGTTTGTATGTTATTATAATGTTGTGGCAAGAAGGATGCCTATTGTATAAAATCCAAATGATGGTTGAAGAAGGTTATGGTGTCAAGAAACAACTAAAAATATGTAGTGTGTTTCCTTACGTTATTTCTTATGTATTTATTACAAATCCATCATCTGTTAAAAAAATAGGGGAGAATTTATTGCAATCTCCAGTATTAGCTTTATAATTTTATAAATAAGATGGAAACAATAAAATAGAACTAAAAACTTTCCATGTATGCAAGAATTTCATAGTATGAAGCTATTCGACAATTTTTATAGCAAATTGGCAATATTATGATGAAGAGAATTACATAACTCAAAATGTTACAATAGGTGCATTGGTTTCTTATTATATAAACACATGTTATAGAACCTAGTTTAGGGAATATATGAATCTCAATATGATATCTAGAGAAATCAAGAATCATAGTACAAAAAGAAATGAAGGTAAACCATGGCATGATTTGTGAGACCAAAGGAGAGAAGAGAATTCATAGCTTTACTCTTTTCCCAATTGCATTTGCATTTTGCAATTTTTCTCACCAAAATGTCTATCAATTTTGATGTTACATGACATCAAATCATTTCACTAAATTTAAAACATATTGTTGCCAGCTTAATTAAATTAGGAATGATCTTATTAAATATCAAGAGTTTATTATAGCGAGCTTTGGATTGTAAAACTAAAGAACTGGTTGAATCTAATTTAACTTTCCTTTAAATAAAACTATTACAAACGAGATCTTTTTATTTACAAATGCAAAAGGAATATTAAAAGGCCGTTTGTTAATGCAAAAGGAATATTAAAAGGTCGTTTGTTTCTCTTTTTTTCTTTTGTTTTTATTGTTATTCTGAAAAATATTTGTTCAAGTCTGTTGCAATTTCTTGTTTTTTATAATTAAAAAAACATAACAATTTTATAGAAACAAGAAAATAACATTTTGTTACCATCCCAAGTCTGTGATCGAGTCACCGGACGATGAATCGGAGATTCTCCTTTTAACAAAGGGTTTTTACCCTTGTTCTTCCTCCTAGCTGTACCTATAATTAATAAGCAACGCAACTCGTCGAAGGGAGCTACAACCTTGAAACTCGTTGAGAGAGAGTTTCTGATCTCTTGGGTTTTTTTATAATAAATTACGCCTTCCTTTATTGCTGAATAACTTCCTATTTATAGGGAAATCTCCTTACAGTAATGAAGAATAAAAGAACTAGAATTCCTAACTAAACAAGGATTAAGATTCCTTAATAGACTTCGTTTCCTACTAAAACTCCTACTGCTAACAGAACTGGAAATAACTAAAAGATAAGGAAACGATTGACTTTCCAAATTAATTAAAATTAGACCACCTAGGATTCCTTGTTTCACATAGAATCATTAACTTGCTAGTTATGCAGTAGTCTTTCTGCGTTGTTCATATGTTTGACCCATGAAAGCGTCCGTTGTTGGCCCCGGGTCTCCACATGGATTTTATGGCAACTACGTGTTACCATTGGGAATATTGCAATAGAATAAAATATAACATTTAAATTTAATTAAAGTCTAAGCAAGGAAAATTTGTGGTGGGATCATAGAATGATTTTAGACATAAAATTAAATTATTCAAAAAATGATTTAATAAAAAATTTAATTATTAATAAGATACACAATTATAAGATAATATCAAAATAAAATAAATAGATAATAATTATATTAAATCAATCAAATTCATAGGAAAAGTAAAAATAATACCCAACAATTTAACGAAAAATTTTCCATAGCAAAAATGAACAAAGAATAAATGGTTTGGGTGTTTAAAAAATTAACAGCAATTTGGATTAAGTACGGGAAAATCTTAATTTCAAAGAAGAATAGTCACGGGCGTGACTCTTGGGAGAGGAAAAAGTCTCGCGCCCATGAGAGGGAGGCAGAAAACATAGGTACGATCGTGACTTTTGGGGAAACTGGGATTGTCGTGGCTGCGATTTCATCGCGACCGTGATTTTGATGAACTTTTGGGACCGTCGCGATCGCGCTACCTTGCAATCGCGATTGCGTAGAATTCTGGGACTGTCACGATCGTACTGTGTCATGATCGCAACATCCTCAGTTAGACATCCTTACTTCTAAACAACATAACTTTCAATCCAAAAGTCCAAAAATTACAAAATATATATCGTTGGAAATCTAAGAAAAATATCTACAACGTTTATGAAGATAAATTTATCTAATTCAGCTTGTATCGATATAGTTTAATCATTTAAGCTAAGATTACCATTTCAGTCAAAATTATACACCAATTCTGCAAAAATTGTACACCAATGCTGCTATTTTATAAAGGCCATAACTTCTGCATCTGAAGTCCAAAAATTTCAATCTTTATACCATTAGAAAGCTAAATGAATAATCTACAACGTTTATGAAGACTACTTAGCCTAATTCTACCTATATTAATGCAGTTTATTCCTTAAAGTTTCATATCACATTTTATCATATTCTCTGTTTTCCATTCATCAGTTCACAAACATTTCTAACACAAATTTCACAGGACCCGAACCAACATTCAATTTCCTATATACCAAAACTCCTTTGATACATAATTTACTTCAAACAAGTTCATCCGAAGATCTCCCAACATTCAACACAAAGCCAACTTAACAAAAGTAGAAAAATTTGCATATATATCTATACATACATATATCAGAAAAATTTATGCATTTACTGTCAACTTTCACTGTCCATTTACAACAACAAAGTTGATACACATTTTCATACTTCATACCAAAATGCCATATCAGTATTATGGTTACAAAATTACAATCAAAAACATTATGCTGATATACTTCTAAGTCACCAAAAATGATTCACACTAACTTAGTTGCAAAAGTCTGAAATTCTTGGAGATTTGCCAAAAACTTTGCAAGGGCTCAGTTATAATCTGCTAATTCTTCACCTGAGGAGTAGAAAATTTATGGAGTGAGCCGAAAAGCTCAGTGGCTAATATATTTATAGCCAGTGATAATGAACCACACACAACATACATGAATATTCATAATACAACACATCATCACAAACATATTGGCTGAAAGTTATCATCAAGCATAACACTCAAATTACATCATAACTTAACATATAAAAAATGCAATGCACAACACAATGGCTCGAGAGTTCTATGGAACGAAACAGTGAAACTGAAGTTTACACCGTAAAACGAAACGAGTCCAATTTCTCAGGATCGTGTGGCCATAAGCGGGCAGTCGGGAGAAGGCTATAGGTCATCGTGCACGAGACTAACGAAACGGATTTCTCTCTTGCCCATATAACAAGTTTTACAATGCTCATTCATTTCAAAATATATTCATGCTTTCATGCTTCTTAAATTTTCTGTTTTTCATCCACACAAAGTAACAAAATCCTTACAAAGCAACATGATATACATTCACAGAGAATAAAACAAGCATATTTATCATACATACACATAAATATTAGCTCATCATCACAAAACTATAAACATATTACCCATCTTTTTATGGAATACTACCAAGAGTCAAGCTTGCTCTTCCCCTTGCTCTTGTTGTCGGTATTCTTGATTCCCTAAGAACAAACATATGTTCATTTAATCAACACACATGTATAGAGCTTTTCTTAAACCTAGCTATCTATGAATAAACTTAAGCTTGAGCTATTTTTGATTTCATCTAACTAGAAAAACTAAGATCTATAAAAATCTAAAGAAAATACCATCCTCTTGTTCTTCTTCTTTCTTTCTTCCTCTTCATCATATTAAAACCCACTTCTTTTGACTTCTTTCTTCTATCAAAACTAAAAAGTCATAAGGTTTACATAACAAGAAAAGCTTAGCTAAAACTCTTCCTTCTATCTTTTTCCTTGCTCTTTTCTTCTTCCTCCTCCTCCTTGCTTCAGTTTCTTCTTCTCTCCTTCTAGGTTTTTCCACGACTCTCTCCTTTTTTCTTTCTTAATACTCACGACATCTTCTCTCCTTTTGTCTTATTAACTTAAAACAAAATTTTCTTCCAATTTTGTCCTTCCTTATTAAAGGAATTTCCTACTAACTCCTACTTTAATTCATATCACCATATAAAATTTATAATATACTATATTAAACTCCAAAAATTCCTAATGCATAAATTCTAAGTTATTTTCATGATTGATAATTTAATAAAATAAATAAAATAAAAATATAAAAATCCTAAAAATGGGATCCAACATTTCCTCCCTCCTTAAAAAAATTTCATCATCGAAATTCTTACCTGAGTCTACAAATAGGTGTGGGTACTTCTCCTTCATAGCTTCCAAAGATTCCCATGTTGCTTCCTCTCTTATATGGTTCTTCCACAAAACTTTTACCAACTTCAATAATCTCATAAGGGCCTATATATCTTGGACTGAGTTTACAATTTTTACCAAATCTTAAAACTCCTTTCCATGGTGAAGCAAGAAGAAACACTTTATCTCCTGCTTCATATTCCATCTCCTTCCTATGTGCGTCTATATAACTCTTCATCATATCTTGAGCAGCTTTAAGCCTCTGCTTCACCAATTTAATCTTGTCGACTGCAACTCTTACCAACTTAGGTCCTAAAAGTTTCTTTTCACCTTCCTTATCCCAACAGATAGGAGTTCTGCACCTCCTACCATACAAGGCTTCATATGGTGCCATCTGAAATCCAGAATGATAAGAATCATTATAAGCAAACTCAATCAAAGGTAGGTGCTCATCCCATGAACCTTTGAAGCCCATTACACAAGCTCTTAACATTGCATCTAATGTCCTTATCGTCCTCTTAGATTGTCCATCCGTCTAAGAATGAAAGGCTGTACTAAAATGCAGTTTGGTTCCCAAAGCTTCTTGCAAACTTTCATAAAATCTCGAGGTGAATATGAGATCTCTATCAGAGACTATAGAACTTGGAATCCCATGAAGTCTGATTATTTCATCTATGTATTTCTTAGCCAAAACGTTCAAAAGAATCTGTCTGTCAGATAGGCAAGAAGTGTGCTGACTTGGTTAGTCTATCCACAATCACCCATATTGCATCGTGTTTCCTGCTGTTCCTCGGTAATCCCAATAAGAAATCTATGGTAATCTTTTCCCATTTCCATTCAGGAATGGATAAGGGTTTAAGCATACCGATAGGTGCTTGATGTTCTTCTTTGATTTGTTGACATACCAAGCATTTCCCAGCATACTCAGCAACATCTTTTTTCATTCCTCACCACCAAAAGTGTTTCTTTAAATTTCTGTACATTCTTGTGCTTCCCGGATGCATTGTATATGGAGCATTGTGCGCCTCATCCAATATTTCATCCTTTAACTCTTGCATATCCGGAATGCATAATCTGTTACCTACCACCATCAATCTGTCTTCTCTTACTTCTATTTCTGAAGACTTACCATTTTTAATTTCTTCTCTGAGACTGCTCAAATATTTGTCTCGTTCCTACATTTCTTTAATCTTCTCCTTCAATACTAGCCTTACTCTTAAATTAGCCAATATACCACCAAAATTGCCTTGTCTCAACATCACCTTAAGCTTGGCCAACTCCTTCAACAAAGGTAAATATTTAGTCTTCACATGAGCTATAGTAGATTTCCTACTCAGTGCATCTGCCACGACATTTGCTTTCCCTGGGTGGTAATCTATCATCAAGTCATAGTCTTTTAATAATTGTAACCACCTTCTTCTCCTCAAATTCAGCTCTTTTTGACTCATCAAATACTTAAGGCTCTTATGATCTGTAAAGACCCTGGTGGTGACTCCATATAAATAATGTCTCCATATTTTCAATGCAAAGACTATAGC
>JANIIA010000010.1:38984131-38998676 GCA_027478495.1 Erythroxylum alaternifolium | reverse complement strand
GCCACCCTCGCGGGGCACGGATCCGGGTATCACTGTCGATATCGGGTTCGGGTTCAGCGGGAATGGGGTGTTACACTCCTCGTGGGATTGACGCCTTTAGTACTATGATAATGAACAGTGAGCTTGCGGATTATCGAGGGTTAATAATTAAAACTTACAAACAACCAAACCCCAATCAATTTTTTGGCGTTGTTTCCAGGGAGGTGATGATTAGTTTAATTCTTATAGCCTAAGGCTTTTTTTCATCTTCTTTTGTGTTAAAAATTTGAGTATAAAGTAGACGACACATCAACTTGGATATCACTAGATAACAATAGGGAATCTCAAGAGTTAAATACTAAGAAAAAATAAAAAGAATGGTCATGAAGGATGTATATTATAGGGAGCAAAGGACACTCGCAGATTTCAAGAAGCCCCAATTTAGTTGAAGAAATCATCATCTTCATATGAATACGTATGCTTCTGGGTGGCAAAACCACCCAGATTTTTATTAGTCTAACAATGTAAGCACTCACATGGGACATCAAGACCTATTCGGACTTTAGCAAGATGAGTTCAGTTTATGGGATTCCAAATTGGACAAAATCATAAATAAGCTAACAAACATAGTAGAGATTAGAAGAGCAATTTGATCAAGTAACAGAAAATCATGCCTCTTCTATTCACAATCTAGAGATTCAAGTGAGACTACTTTCCAATGAATTTTGAAAGAGAAGTACGGAAGACTCTCTTAGTAATATGGAATTACATCCACGAGAGAAGCATGAGCTTATCATACTTAGAAATGGGGAAGAGCAAGAAAAACCAATGGGAAATCAAGTTGAACCCCATCTCGTAGAAGACCAAGATATGAAGAAAGAGGATGAAGAAAAGAACACACAACCCTAACCTCCCTATTATTTCCTAAATCTTGGTACGCCATGCTTGAACATTGAAAAAAACTAGGGTAGATGTCCATAAAGAGAACCTCATCATTCGGATTAGTGATGACCAAGTGACATTCCACGTGAATGATGTATTAAAGAATCTAGAAGAGGGCGATTCATTTAGAAAAATTGATGTGCTATAATTTTTGAAGGAACGAAAGGACAAAGAATAGTTAACAACGAACATCAAGTTTTAAGAAATTGTGAAAGTCTCTATTCAAGAAGCTAAAGAAGAAGAGGAGATGAGGGAAAGTGAGGAAGAGCTAAGAAGAGAACAACTAACCCTCTTACTGGGTAAAATGTAAGATTCCATTGAAGATTCAGGAAATTTTGTTATTCTCTGTTTTGTTAACAATTCACTCGAAAAAAGGACATTACTAAGCTTAATTGGTTTTCATAATTTTATCAATATTTTTCTTTTAATCATTTTGCAATGTGTAGCTTACTTACAGGCTAAAAAATTGATATTGAACGAAAAGGTTGGAAGTAAGCCACTCATAATTGATCTCGATTGAGTTTCCAATGATACAAGGTCAAGCTAATGACCATAAATTAGCACATTCAGTAGTTAGATTTAAATTGTTGTGTTTAGTTAGATTTGTTTTAAATTTTAAATAAAATTTTAATGATTTGAAATGATATGGGATTATTAATTTTCATATTCTCTTTAAGCAATTCCAAAATTAGACAACAATCTCGAACGTCAGGAACATTTGGTCTCCTCCTCTAACACATCACCACCTCGGTCACCATAATGGTTTAGTGTTCTAACCGTTTTCTTTTCATTTTTTGTTAGTATTTTGTTTTTTCTTTCCATATATGGTTTCATTCCCCTTATGTGCTTGTTCATCTCCTTCTCACATTGAGGACAATGTGTTGTTCAAGTGTGGGGAGGGTCGTGTGTTTTGCTTTCAATGTGAATTTTGCATGTTGTTATGTTAGTGTGTTTAGGTTGCATATGGTGAATCATATGAATGTATCGATGGCTTAGATAGATTGAAATCAATTTAATTTTGAACATAATCTATTAGGTTGTAAAAAGTCATTAGCTAGTGAAATTAGTGATATGGGTTCTTCGGTTAAAATATGCATGTTAATGAGGATTTAGTGTTAGTTTATCACCCTATAAGTTGTCACATTCATTCATAATTTTAAGTCTTTCGACTAATTAGCTTTGCTAGTATTTTTTCATGAAAACGAGTAGCTAAAGCAACAAGTTAGGCATTAATTAAAAAAATGTTTGTAAATTTTAAATAAATAACTATTCTATTAGCCTACAGGTTATAAATAGAGCTAATAGCCAGTTGAGAACATGATGTAGCCGAGTAATCAGATTGACACGCATCACAAATGTGTGCCTTCACGTCAAAAGTCTATATTGACATTCCAACCAAGCAACTTAATAAAAACATGACTTAGTCAAGTAACCAGATTAACATTCATCACCAATATTTGCCTCCGTGTAAAAAGACTAGGTCCATGTCCATAAAAAGTAATTAAAAAAATTGTTTTTTCTAATAAAAACCTATCGAACTTATTAGTAGCCTAACTTTTCATGAAAACGTACTTAGGATTAGTTACAAAGTTTGAATGACCAAATAATTATTATTGTGTGTGAACAATTGAAAAGGATGAATAAACTTGACATTTGGTCTTGATTAATAGGTATATTTAGTCCAGAGCTCCTAGACTTGGATTTTACATGTTAATGATTTAGAATAACTTGAATGATTGCGTTTAAGGTTAAATTTATTTCATAAAGTTGAAGTCATTGTCTCATTGTTGCATTGTGTGCTTTGTGATTTTGTGTTATTTTTTGTTTTGTTTGCTTGAGGACAACCAAATGTTTAAGTGTGGGGATGTTGATAAGTGCAAATTACATCATGTTTTAAGGCATAGTTTGGTATGTTTGTAGCCGTTAATTCAATCGTTTAGTACGTGTTTAGGCTATAATTGTGTTAGTTAGTGATTTAATTATGTTTTAAGTGTTTTAAGGGTTAGCACAAGTCTTTGAGCTTAAATATTATGCTTTTCAGGTACCTTGATATGTTTGCTAGTGTTTTAGGGTCAACATCGAAGAACGGAAGAGTTTCAAAAATATTCGAGCTAAAATAATGACCCACGATTGTGGCTTATTAGGCCACGATCATTACAGAAGCTCTAGATTTAGCCCACAATCATGGCCTGCATGCCAAGATCATGATAGAAGCTCAAGGAACGACCTATAATCGTGGCCTACATGACATGATCATGATAGAAGGCTCAGATATAAGCCACGATTGTGGGCTATGTCGGGCAAACACACAGACACTCATGAAAGTCAAGTTTCGAGGGATTGTTTAGACCTTTCGGACCTCGAAAAAACCCTAGACTTACGCAAAATACAAGAGGATATAAAAAGAATAAAAAGAGGCAGAGAATGGAGCTTTTGGCATCCACCTTGAGAAACCCTAAAGAGAGATCATCGAGAGATAGAGGAAGAGAAGAAGGAAGAAAGAAGAGGAGAAGAAGCTGACCCGAAGTATTTCCCAGATCAAGAGGTTTCTCGACTTCACTACCTCCCGTCATCCAGTTTAGATTGTATTTCCTATTCTTTTTAGTTTTATTTTTGTATACAATTGGATTGCACAGTTGATGATACGATCTAGAATGTCGAGGATGTTCTAAACTCACTTTCGGAATTTTATTCTTAAATTAATGAGAATTTGATTGTTTATATGTTTATTGGATATTTTTATGGTTTGATTATGCTATTGCATAATTTGATAATAAACTGAGAGGGTGAATCGAATGAAAAATGATTAATTTGGATTAATGAGAGTTAGGTGAATTAGATTGATAATTTGAGCAGAGAGAGATCTTGTACAGGTTTTCGATAGTTTTAGTAGAGAACTTCAGAACTAATTTAGATAGGTTGTGAATTGAGAGATTGCAACCTCCATAATCTAGTTAGGGTTTATGATTTAGGGTTAATGGTTATAACTCGAGAGAAAGTAATCAACCCTAGGATAGTCGAGAACCGACAATCCAATAATTCATAATCAATTAGGTTAACATTAAGGATTGGTAAAATTCCTTTTCTCTCAATTGGTAATTTCCTTCGACTGATTCTTAGATGTGTTGCAAATTGCTTAATAATTAGTATTTTCGTGATTGATTCTTAATTTAATTGATTAAATTAAATTCTCGTATTAGTTTCGTTGAATCTTGAATTTCTATTAATTATTTCTGGCCTTAGATTTTAGGATTAGATTAGTTCCCTCCTTGTGGGTTCAACACCTTTGGTACTACGCTAACGAATTGTGCGCTTGCAGATTATCAAGTGTTAATAATTAAAACTTACGCATAACCAAACCCCAATCAAGTTTATGGCTACTACTCCAAATCAATGTGAAATTTGATTTTAATGAGCCATGCAAAATTACAATTGATGAACTAAAGGAACGACTCACTACAACCCCAATAATTCAACCACCGAAATGGGACATTCCCTTCGAATTAATAAACGATGCATCGGATTATGAATTTGGAGTAGTTTTAGGTCAAAAAGTGGACAAAGTACCTTATGTCATTTACTATGCCTCCATGACACTTAACAATACTTAGAAGAATTATTCCACGATGGAGAAAGAATTTTTGGTTGTAGGTTTTAGGTTGGAAAATTTTCAGTCTTACTTATGGGCTATAGTAGTGATCATTTATTCAGACAATGCAGCTATGAAATATTTAGTGACTAAGAAAGAAGCAAAACTAAGTTGATTCGATGGATCTTACTCCTACAAGAATTTAAGTTGGAAATACATGATAAGAAAGGAGCTAAAAATTTAGTGGCCGATTATCTCAGTCGGATCACTCTAACTAATACATCTGTTATTTTCTAAGATGAATTTCCAGATGAAAGTCTCTTTTCTATCCAACAAGTAATTCCATGATATGTTGACATAGTAAATTTTTTGACGACCAAGTCTTTAACTAGTGATTTATCTAGAGTTGAAAAGGATAAAATTAAACGAGAGGCCAAATATTACATATGGGACGAACCTCATCTTTAAAAATTTTGTGTTGATCAAATTATTAGAAGGTGTGTGGCAGGTGATGAAATTCCTTCCATATTAAATTTTTTCCATTCATCTGTGTATGGGGATATTTTAACCCTAAAAGAACAGATCGTAAAATTCTTAAATATGGTTTATTTTGGCCCAAATTATTTTATGATACTTATATGTTTTGTAGATCTTATGATCATTGACAAAGAACAGGTAGTCTGGGACGAAGAGATTAAATTCTACTTACAAATATCCTGCTATGTGAAAATTTTGATATATGGGGAATTAACTTTATGGGTCCTTTTCCTTCATCTTTTAGTAAGACTTATATCATTTTAGCTGTGGATTATATGTCGAAGTGGATATAAGCGAAAGCTACTCAAGTAGATGATGCTAAGGTTGTAGTCAATTTTGTCAAATCTAACATTTTTGTCAGCTATTGAATACCTCGAGCTATGATTAGCAACAGGAAACTCATTTCTGTAATAAAAATTGTTGGAACATTGATGAAGAAACATGATGTTTCACATTGTATTTCGACTACATATCATCCACAAACAAGTGGGAAAGCTGAAGTCTTTAATTGAAAATTAAATCAATTCTAGAAAAAATGATGAATCCGAACAGAAAAAGATTGTAACTTACATTTGGATGATGCCTTGCTGGTGTATTGGACTACTTAAAAAACTCTAATAGGCATGTCACTATACAGGTTAGCTTTTAGTAAACCTTGTCATTTGCCTGTAGAAATAGAATATAAAGCCTACTGGGTTGTGAGGTAGTTAAACATGGATTTGGTAGAGGTTAGTAATAATCAGAATTTGCAATTGCAAAAGTTAGAAGAGATTTACAATGAGGCTTATGAAAATGAAAAAAATTATAAGGATAAAACTAAAAGCTTTTCATGATAAAGTAATTTTAAGGAAGCAATTTTAGTAAGACAAAAAGTTCTTCTTTATCATTCAAAGCTTAAATGATTTCTAGGAAAATTATGATCTCGCTGGCTCGAACCATTTATTGTTACTAATGTATTTTCTCATGGTGCGATAGAAATTCAAAGTTTAGACACTTTCAAAGTGTTTAAGGTTAATGGACACTGCATGAAACCATAATATGACAATTTCTCCAGTCAAGAATGTGGAAGCAATAGAGCTGACAGCCCCAATCTATCTATCTCTAATCAGTTAAGTCGATGAACACGTCCAGCAAATGACTTAAAAGAAGTGCATTTGGGGGCAGCCTACAAATTTCATGTTCAATTTCATTTATATTTTCCAGTATTTTTCTTTTTTTAAAAAATTATTTTTTTAGCTGTCAATTTTATTCCATTCCTTTTAGTATTTTTCACATATCAATATTTTTAATTCTAGTTTAATTATTGACATAAAAATTATCTCACACACCCACTGCAATTTCATCCTTACACATTCATTCCTCTTTCCCTACCACACTTCAACCAATACCAATATTATTCCAATGAAAACCCCCAAAACTTTTACCCTCCTTACCACCATAATCGATGCCACCCACCAGTGCAAATTTTCATTGGCTTTGTGCTCTTATTTTACTGATCTAGGTCTATAAAATTCCAAAGCTTGGGAATGCCATGCAAGAAGAATGACACGTCGATTAGCTTCACTCATCCCTACATTAGTTTACACATAACCTCCATCGGGTACCACAGCTGCGATGCCGAGTCCCTCCATTCCTCTCATTACTGAACTAACTCATGGTCCTATAACTCGAAATCAAACTCAAAAATGAAAGAAAATTGAAAGGCGAAGCTAATAGAACTCACTGATCATAAGGTTCAGTTGTGAGCAAATGCACTTGTGGATTATTGAGGGTTTGTTAACATAGTACTAAAGGTGTTGATCCCACGAGGAGTTAGTTAATATAATCCCAAAATCTAATGCTAGAAATAAATAACAGAAACTCAAGATGCACAAAACTAAGACGAGAATTTAATTCAATAAATCAAATTAAGAATCAAACATGAAAATACTAATTACTAAGCAATTGTAACACACACAAGAATCCACCGAAAGAAATTACCAATTGAGAGAAAGGGAATTTTACCTATCTTTAATACTAACCTAACTGATTATGAATTATTGGATTGTTGGTTCTAAACTATCCTAAGGTTGATTACTCTCTCTCGTGTTATAACCATTGACCTTAAATCAAAAACCCTAATCAGATTATAGATGTTGCAATCTCTCAATTTACAACCTATCCAAAACCCTAATTAGTTTTGAAATTCTTTAATAAACTTTCATAAACCTATGTGAGATCTCTCTTTGCACAATTTCTTGATCTGATTTAATGCTTGTTTTATTAAATCGCCTAACTTTAGTTAGTCTAATTTAATCGTTTTTCATTCGATTTACCCTCTTAGTTTATTACTGAATTATGCAATCGTAGAATT
This sequence comes from Erythroxylum alaternifolium, assembly GCA_027478495.1. NCBI lineage: Eukaryota > Viridiplantae > Streptophyta > Magnoliopsida > Malpighiales > Erythroxylaceae > Erythroxylum > Erythroxylum alaternifolium. The sequence continues at coordinate 38,991,276 of JANIIA010000010.1, read as the reverse complement.
AAACCATAATAGGTCCCATAAACACAAAAACAATCAGATTTCCATTAATTCAAGAATAAAATTCTGAAGGTGATTTTAGAACATCCTCAAAATTCTAGATCATACCATCAACTATTCAATCCAATTTTATACAATAATAAAACTGAGATTAAACAGGAAATATAAACTAAATGGATGATGGGAGGCAGCGACGTTGGGAAATCTCCTGATCTGGGAAGTATGTCGAGTTAGCTTCTTCTCCTCTTCTCTCTTCCTTCTTCTCTTCCTTTATCTCTAGATGATCTCTCTCTAGGTTTTCTCAAGGTGGCTAATACAAAAGCTCTCTTTTCTGACTCTTTTATTGTTCTTTAAATATCCTCTTGTATTCTAAGCAGCCTTAGGGTTTTTTAGGGGTCTGAAAGGACTAAAAAATCACTTAAAACTTAATGTTTTTGAGTTTTTATGCATCTACTCGACACAGGCCACGACTGTGACCCTACAGGCCATGATCGTGGGCCATTTCCTGGGCTTTTGTCATGATCGTTGCATTCAGGCGATGATCGTGGGCTAACTCTAGTGCTTCTCTCACGATTGTGGCTTGCCACCATCGTGGGTCATTATTTAGACCCAAATGTCTTCAAAACTTCTCCGTTCTTTAGTGTTGACCTTGAAACATTAGTAACTACATCAAGGTACCTCAAAAATATAATATTTAAGCTTAGAAGCTTGTACTAAACCATAAAACATTTAAAACACATAATTAATAAACTATCATAATTCTAACGTAAACATATACCAAATGATTGAATTAATGACTAAACACATATCAAACTATGCCTTAAAACATGATGCAATTTACACTTATCAACTTCCCTATACTTAAATGTTTGCTTGTCCTTAAGCAAACAAAACACAAACACACAAGAATCACAAAGCACACAATGTAGTAATGAGACAATGGCTTTAACTTCATGAAATAAATTTAACTTTAAATTTAACATGCAAAATCCATGTCTAAGAGCTCTGGATTAAATATACATATTAATCAAGACTTAAATATCAAGTTAACTCACCCCTTGCAATTGTACACACACATTAGTAATTATATGGTCCTTTAAACTTTGTAACTACTCCTAAGTACATTTTCATGAAAATTCAAGTTACTTACAAGTTTGGTAGGTTTTGTTAGAAACCATTTTTTATTTTTTATTTTTTATTTTTTATTTTTTATTTTTTGTTGACATGGACCTAATCTTTTACACGGAGGCAAAAATTGGAGATGAATGTCGATCCAGTTACTCAACTAAGTCATGTTTTATTAAGCTGCTTGGTTAGAGCATCATTATAGCCTTTTAATGCGAAGGCACAAATTTGTGATACGTGTCAATCCAATTACTCAGCTACATCACGTTCTCAACTGGCTACTAGCTCTATTCATAACCCAAAGGCCAGCGAAAGAGTTATTTATTTAAAATTAACAAACATACATTTTTTTATTATTATTGTTTAATGCCTACCTTGTTGCTTTAGCTACTTGTTTTCATTAAAAAAAATACTAGCAAAGCTATTTTAGTCAAAAGACTTAAAATTATGAATGAAAGTGACAACTTATAGGTTGATAAACTAACACTAAATCCTAATTAACTTGCATATTTAGCCAAAGAACCAGATTACTAATTTTGCGAGTTAATAACTCTTCACAACCTAATAGATTAAGTTCAAAATCAAATCAATTTTCATTCCATCTAAGTCATTAAAATATTCACACAATTGACAATATCAACCTAACAAACTATCATACGATATACAAAATACACACTTAAAGCAAACACATAACCCACCCCACATTTGAACAACATATTGTCCTCAATGTGAGAAGAAGACAAACAAACACACATGGAAAGAAAAAGCATATAATAAAATAAAAACAAACAAAAATAAAGAATAAAATTAAAAGAAAAGGGTTAGAAACAAAACCTCACATTGATGGAGGTGGGGATGGTGTCAGAGGTGGCAATTGTACGCCTTAAGCCTCGAAGTACCAATGAATCCGATGTATATCCCGACTTTGACATCACTGTGTGTAGGCCATCTCCTTCATCCTTTTAGAGTTCTCTGCAAGTATATCTGTAATTACCTTGGTGTTGGTGGAGATTGTATCGATCACCTTCTTCTAACCAGGTTCTTTTGTGTCTTCTTCCTCTTCAGACTCCTCGCTAGTTGAGCCCTCTTCTGTTTGTTGAGGCAGTACTGTACTAGAACTCGCCTGACTGGCCCTAATCTTCACATAAGTATTTTGGTTGATGTCCCAAAGTTCTATGTTATAGGACTTAAGGATTTTAGCAGGCCACAAATGATGGTGATTTAGAAAATTCGGTAGGTAGATGGTTAAACCTCTACAATCCACATCATAGTACTCAGCAATGGCAGAAACCAAGTACCCCACACCCAAATTGTTACTCCTCTTACGTAGAGTCATAACAATAGCATTAAGCACATATGTGGAGGTGCACACTGGGATGATATGATCCATGCACCATAACAGAAAAGTTCCTTTGTTGAGCACTTATTGGTTCTAATTTGTTAAAAACCAATTGAAACATGAATTTATGCAATAACAAGTTCTCACGGGTTCGTATGATGTTGTTGTGTTCATTCTTAGCATCAAATCGCTATAAAACAATGAGCTCATTCTAATAGTGAGAAGCACAAAAATCATCGTGTTGATCGATAATGAAAGATTCGCAGAACCCGCAAATATCACACATGATTTCACTGTTTAGTTTATAAGTTCGTCCCCGCAACTTAAACCACATTTCTTTAGGGTTACTAGGTTTGAAATAAAGGGAGTGAAGAATCCGAGAGTTAGCTCCTGGTATACAAGATATTGGAAGTGTATAAACTTCTCCCACTAAATTCTTTCTGCTAAATTCTCTAACCTATCTCCAATTCTAGCTTATCAATTGTATCAAAATCAAAATATTTCGAGACTACTATTTGTTTAACATTAAGGGATTGGAAATGAATACCTTCCTCCTCTGTGTAGATTGGGAAGGGTGCTCCAAAATCCACCACCTTATTCCTTTGCCCTCGTCCTGAGAATTGATTTCATCTTGATGATTGGTTGCACTTCATTGAATGCTTAATATGCAGCATACTGGATTGCAAGTATGTGAAGGTTGGAATAAAATGAAAATTTGGAATTAGGTTAGACAGAAGTGAGAGTGTTTGGAGGTTTTAAATTTATAGGGATAAATTTAAAATGAAAGTGAGTGAAAAATAAAGTAAGAAATGAATATATAGGTGAAGGAAGGAAAAAATGGTAAAAATCTTAGCTAAAAATCACATGGACAATTTTTCCCTACTACAGGCTACGATTGTGGCCTACAATATTTTCACCAATTTTTGATATTTTTTCTTTTGTCCTTCTACACATTCTTGAGATCACTTCCTAACTCTTTATAGCTCTTTCACCTCTCTTTTGCTTACTTCCTTGATCATCTAACTCATGTTGAAGTCCTACGCCTTCTCGACCTTATTTGGAAACGAATTAACCTAACTATGGAATTCAAACTATCTAACCATCAAAGGAAATAACATGGAATTAACAATCTATGGGTTGCCTCCTATGCAACGCTTCTTTTAATGTTAGTAGCTCGACCCTCTATTTTTTGAAAACTCAGCCACGATCAATTATGAGCAATTTGGTTCCACCTTTTTCATTCAACGTCAACTTTGTAGCTTGTAAGTAAGCTACAAATTGTAAAATAATCAGAGGGAAAATATTGATAACATTATGAAAACCAATTAAGCTTAGTAATGTCCTTTTTTCGAGCGAACTATTAATAAAACAGGGAATAATAAAACTCCTTGAATCTTCCATGGAATCCAGCAATTTGTTAGGCAAGAAGGTGAGTTGTTCTCTTCTTGGTTCTTCCTAATTCACCCTTATCTCCTCTTCTTGTTTAGCTTCTTGAACAAAGACTTCTTTACGGGAAAGTTGTCTCTCTTAAATCTCAGGGTTGTGAATAGAAGAGGCATTATTTTCCATTACTCGATCAAATTGCTCTTCCAATCTCTTATAGGTCTCTTCCATGTCTATTAGCTTATATATGATATTGTCCAATTTGGAATCCCATGAAGTGGTCTCATCTTGCTGAAATTCAAATAGGTCTTGATGTCCCATATGAGTACTTGCATTGTTAAACAATAGAAATCTGGGTGGTTTTGCCACCTCGAAGTATACGGGTTCACACAAGGATGATAATTTTCCCAACTAAATTGGAGCTCATTGAAATCTGTAAAAGTCCTTTGCTCCCTATAATATACATCCTCCATGATCATTCTTTTTATCTCTTCTTATCTTCAACTTTTAAGATTCCCCATTGTTGTCTAGTGATATCAAGATTGATATGTCGTCTACTTTATACCTAATTTTTTTAACACAAAAGAAGGTAAAAACGCCTTAGACTATAAGAATTAAACTAATCACATCCTCGATAGCAGCACCAAAAACTTGATCGTGAGGTTTGGTTATGTGTAAGTTTTAATATTAACCCTCGATAATCCACAAGCGCACGGTTTGTTAGCGTAGTACCAAAAGTGTCGATCCCATAAGGAGGGAATTAATTTAATCCTAAAATCTAAGGCTAGAAATAAATAATAGAAACTTAAGATGCACGAAACTAATACGAGAATTTAATTCAATCAAATCATATTAAGAATCAAACAAGAAAATACTAATTACTAAGAAATTGCAACACACACAAAAATCAACCAAAAGAAATTGCCAATTAAGAGAAAGGGAATTTTACCTATCCTTAATGCTAACCTAACTAATTTTGAATTATTAGATTGTTAATTCTATACTATCTTAGGGTTGATTACTCTCTTTTGAATTATAACCATTGACCATAAATCATAAACCGTAATTAGATTATGGGGGTTGCAATCTCTCAATTTACAGCCTATCTAAAACCTTAATTTGTTTTGAAGTTCTCTAATAAACTATTGGACATCTATGCTAGATCTCTCTTCGGACAAATTTTCGATCTAATAAAATTCTTTTTCTATTAAATCACCTAACTCTCATTAGTCTAATTTAATCATTTTTCATTCAATTCACCCTCTCAGTTTATTACTAAATTATGCAATCTTATAATTAAACCATAACAGGATAAACAATAAGATTTCCATTAATACAAGAATAAAATACCGAAGGTGAGTTTAGAACATCCTTAACATTCTAGATCCTATCATCAACTGTTCAATCCAATTATATATAATAATAAAATTGAAATTAAACAAGAAATACAATCTAAATGGATGACGGGAGGCAACGACGTCAGGAAACCTCCTAATCTGGGAAGTACGTCGAGTCAATTTTGTCTCCTCTTCTTTCTTCCTTCTTCTCTTCCTCTATCTCTCAATGATTTCTCTCTAAGGTTTCTTAAGGTGGCTGATGCAAAAGCTCTGTTTTCTGCCTCTTTTCTTGTTCTTTAAATATCCTCTTATGTTCAGAGCAGCCTTAGGGTTTTTTCGGGGTCCAAAAGGTCTAAATAGTCCCTCAAAACTTGACATTTTTTTAGTGTCTGTGCGTCTACTCAATGCAAGACACAACCGTGGCTTTGCAAGCCATAATCGTAGGCCATTTCCTAGGCTTCTGTCATGATCATGGCATGCAGGCCACCACAATGGGCTAACTCTAGTGCTTCTGTCACGATCATGGCTTATTATGCCATGATCATGGGCTATTGTTTCGTCTTGAATGTCTCCGAAACTTCTTTGTTCTTCAATATTGAACCTAAAACACCAGCAAACATATCAAGGTATCTTAAAAACATAACATTCAAGCTTAAAAGCTTGTACTAAAAAAACATTTAAAACATACTAAGTGATTGAATTAATGACTAATCATAGCAAGCTATGCCCTAAAACACAATGAAATTTACACTTATCACTTACGAAGTGGGGATTTCACTTCTTTTTCACCGCCTAAGGACAATCAGAGATTTCAACAGCTGAGCCAACTTAAAATTTACCCATTTATGTAACATCCCGTTTCCAGAGAACGGGTCGGACCTGAGAAACGGGTCCAGGTGTGGAAAATTACCACACCTCATGCTCATGCAGTTGTGAAATAGTGAGTCCTGTGCATATAAGAGTTTAGTGTACATGTGTTCATGACGATTATCCCGGTAGAAGTGTGAATAAGTGATTTTTGGAAAAATAGATTGTGAGTGATAAATTGAAATGGAGAGGTCCATAGTGATTCTCTAATTTTTAGAGAATTATGGAAATTTTCTGGGAATTTTTCGGAACTGTTTCCGGACCCGGAAAATTTCTAAGTGACTGATAGGGGTCGACCAGTGCAAAATTTGTGGTCCAATGGCAATGGAAAATTAGACATAAGCGTTTTGGAATATTTGGAATGAGCCATTGGAAATTGGAGTGCAATTGAAGTGAATTGAAGAAAAAGTTACAAACCAATAATAAAGTGACATTTGTCACTTATTAGTGAATTAAACTAATTGTTTTAAAGTAGTCTCTCACGACTCTTTTAAGCCTGGATCCTTCTGAGAGGGTTTAGGTTATTCTTTTTATTGAAAGTGAAAAGTTGCATCCGAAACCCTCATCTTCTCTTCTTCATGTGTAAACTCTTTACTCTCCCACTTTTCCTACTCTTTGCTTGCCTTCTTTTGGTTCTTCTAAAAGCCTAATCACCCTTTTTACACCCTCAAAATGGGGAGTGTCATGCATGGAGTTGATGATGCCGTGAGTGTGAAGGAATTAGAGAGAGAAGTGTGAAAATTGGAAATTTTAGAAGATTGAAGGAGAAATTGGTAAGAATTGCTATCTTTTGTGTTTAAGTTAATTATTTCATGCATATATTGCATCTTGCCATGCATGAAATTTATGAATCTAGGTCTTGAAGATTTAGGCATGTATGAGTTAAAAGATGAAGAATAAATGAATGATTGAAGTGTTATAATTAAGGAATGAAATGAATGTTTGTTTAGGTAACTTATGATACTTTGATAGAATTGAGATCATGTAATGGTTGAATTGTAAAAGTGCTGCCAAAATAAGGCTAAATGGAGAGTGATAGATTGTAGGTAGTGATACTGAAATTGTGAGGTGAGTTGAGGTCTAAATTGAGTGAAATT
>JANIIA010000010.1:38968087-38984031 GCA_027478495.1 Erythroxylum alaternifolium | reverse complement strand
CCTAAAATGAGTGTGTGGGTACTTAGAATATTGACTTAAGAGATGATGATATTAAAGTTGATGATGAACAAATCGATAGGCCAGAAGGAATTTCAGAAGATTAGAAGAAGAAGAAATCTAAATATCATCACTTTAGCTCATCTAGTATCAATGATTGGATAGTTGTTTTAAAGCAAGGAATAATTTTTGATTATGTGAACATGTTTAAAAAGAATTTAAAGAACAAGAGTATCCATATATATATAATGAAAAGTCAAGAGTTAATATAGAGTGTAAAAAGAAATGTGGTTGGAGAATAAACACAAGCCTTACACAAGATGGGCATGTTTTTCATATCAAGAAATTCTAGAACTCTTATTCCTATGGGAGGACATTTGATAGTATGAAAGTTGATTACTAGTGAATTGCTAACAAGTATTTGGTACACTTTAGGGATAATCCAAACTGACATATTTTAAGATTAAAGGGAGTTATTATGAGATTATTAGCAAGAGATTTCAGACATTAAAGCATATAAATATAAAAAGCATGCCTTAAATTTTATATTTGGAGATGAAGAGACATAATATGAGAAGTTAAGAGGATACATGAATTATTTGAGCATGAGTACAAATATTTGAAGCATCATTGTTGCTTTAGGCATTTATGGGCTAATTTATAAAACAAATATAAACTAACTACCATTTATAAAGATAAAGATGTAGAGTATAGATTCAGATTATACTCGATAACGGTATAAAAGAAAAATGAGTAAGATAGATATCATGAAGTATGCACATAATTAATTGGTAAATATTCCCAAAAAGGGATGGTGTGGAATTCCCTTTGATAGAAGATGTGAAGTGATTTGTTGTCAAAAAAGACATTAGAGTGTCTTATCCAAACTTAAGAAATGTAAGGGACAATCCAATTTTTACTAGCTTACAAGCGATGAGACAGGTTATTATTAAGAGATTCCATCAGAAGAAGTAACAAAAGACTACATATAACATCAAAATATGTCCTAATATCTTGTCAAAGCTGGAGAAAAATTGAAAAGGAGACTACTAATTATTTGGCCTATTTCATAGGTATGACATTATTTAAATTTGATACCTATTTATTGAAATGATACTAATAACTTAACTCATTTTTATAGTTGACTAAAAATTGAAATTAATATATGAATGAGGTGCATTTAGTTGTCTTACATAAGATAAGGGATATTCCCCACTCCATGGCATGACACCGTTTGCTCATCCATTCCACTCGCCCATCCAGACGCGACGCCCTTTTTGATTATGCTTTGAAGTCAATCTAGTTAATTAGATGATGTTCAAATTCAAAGCTTGCTATGAAGCCTACATGCAAGTCTTGAATATATATTTAATACACTCCCCAATCTCTTAAGAATCTCCTTTTAGTGAGCGCTTTTTTCTCTTTCTACTCTTAGTATTTTCCAATAGAAAGTCTTATGAGAACCATTCATATTCTTGAGGGATAATAATGTAGTGAACTTTAGAAAAAATGATTGCACATGTGGGAGATGTGAATTAACTATGATCCTTTGTAGTTATGTCATTTTAATTATCATTTTAGAGAGAGATCTTATGGATTATATGCATGAGTACAAAATAAAGGAGGAATGTATAAGTTTTTATTAGAAGAGAATAAACTTAATAATAAGCAAAAAGTTTTGGCTAATACTTAGGAAATAACCTATACAGAAGATTAATACTCCCACTTATAATAAAAGAGCTAAAAGGTCGAAGAAAGAGAGATTATGGAAGCTAGTAAATGTAAGAAAGGTACTATTTTAACATGAATAAGAGAATATATCACCTGCAAGAAGTGTAAAAAAGTTGGGCTGAATTTCAAAACATGTACAATGCTAATCCCTAGGTCATATGCCATGATCTAAATGATGGTGAGCTTATTTAGTTCATTTTGAAGAAAGAATAATAACGGTATGTAGAAATGACAATATCTTATTTCTTTTATATAAGGTTAAATGTGAATGTCTTCTCAAGAACACGTTATACTAAATGCATCACAAAGTAAGGAAAAGAACCTACTCAAGAAACTATAACAAAGAGGAAGGTAGTCAAAATTATGTTGGAAGATCTAACATCTCAATAAGATTAAGGGCACAATAAGAACCCAGACTAGCCAAAAAAACAAGAATAAAAAAGATTTATATAGATTATGATCTTATGCATTTATGGATAGCTTATGTGGACTACTCTGATAACTTATATAGAACTTTTTAAAATCGATCCTATGTATTATGGATAGCTAATCAACATCACTTATATATTTGGATGAGATTTTAGACTAACTTATACGTATGTAATTGTAACCTTTTTATGTATCGATGATTGATGACTTTTAAAACACATTTGATTTCCTTTTTATGCAATCATGTATGCAATTTTGTTGATCTTTTGAATTTGTTAACTATGTTTATGATGGACCATGTGTAGTATTGGATTGAACATTTTTTGGACAATCTTATAAGCATTAAATAAAAGTACTACTGTTTGTATATAGATATGTGCATTAAATAAAGATACAAGTTATTCATTTAATACTTAATACCATAAATTTAATATGTAATTTAATAGTATTGTTATAAATGTAATACATAATTTAACATTTAATGTCATAAAGGTACAATTCGTCTCATCCATATTGTTCGTACATACAAATATTAATGATAACATTAGACATAATCTAAAATGATCTCATCAAATCCCATATTTAACTAAGTTTACTAACATCTCCCTTTTTTTCATTACAAGCCATTAACATATTCTTCTATCTTAACTAATTTATGACATCTTTCTTAGAGTAAATTTATTGTTAAACTACTCAAAAACTTATAATATTCATCAATCTCTCGATATTAAGGTGTAAGCATCATTAATTAGGCAAATGCAAATGCATATTTAAATTACCTTACAAGTATAAGGTTAAGGTTGGGGTAGTGTATGAAGACTCCAATGGTCTTTTGCTAGATGGCAATTCTTGGTTGAAGCTTTGGTTCTTTGGCAAGCAGCAACCCTGGTGAAGAGTGATTTGTTTGAAGTGTGTAGAAGATGCATGTCTTCAGTGGAGTCTTCCACATGTTCATCGAATAGCTTAGTCAATGTGATTATTTCTTTAGTATGTCTTTAGTGGAGTCTAGTGGTGTTAATTTCTTGATCCCAGACTAATCTTCTGTTAACTTCCTTTGCCCTTATTAATCAAAATTTTAATGATTATGGTCAAATGGTGATTAATCTATATGTATATCTCTAATTCGTCAATGGAAAATTGTTAATTTTCAAAAAACAAATAATAAGATAAATATTCATCATTTAGTACAATCCTTCTTCAGATTAATTAAACTATTCATAGAATTTACACTATATTTAGACATCCCAATAACATTCTTCTTGGTTTTTTTTGCCATCCAAGAAGTCTGCAAAGGTGTTTAGAGTTTATATTTGCAATTTGCATGGAAACGTTGTTGCACGCTTGCTATTATTGATGTTGATGATTTCGTATATCAAAATCCATCAAAAATTATCAAGTGTCCACCTACCTTATAACCAATAATCAAATCTTTTATAGTCATTGAAATCAATACATTTCATTGTATCATATATTAATTGTCAAAAAAAGTACCAAAAGTTTCCTCCATCATTAACGTCTCTTGTAGGTGTTGAATGGATGTTAAGGTTGAATATGAATTTCATGTAAATTGATAGGTTACAACATTTTTCTTGAAATTATAGAAATCAATCCTAATAACCATTCTATGATAACACTTAAGGTTTTCATATAGCATATGTAATAGCTTAAATACAGTCAGTGGAAATGCATACTCAAATTTAGGTAATTAGCATAGCAACTATAATAAGTTAGCAATTAGATTTTTAAATTCATGTTTAATAAAAACATAACTTAATTAAATTATTTGGATATACTAAGCAAGATAAGATATTTGGATGAAATAAGCAAGATAAGAGTATTCATATTCCATTTGAGGAAAATAAATCAGCCATATTATGATGGAGTCTTTATAGGAGATTGTCAGATAAATTAGTCTTATTTTGGTCGTATACCCATGCAAGTTGTATTTTAAGACATCTTTAGCATCCTTGAACAATTTGGCATTCCTCATTCTCTGTATATAGTGAAATAACATGACAAAACTAGCTTTGAATAACTTGTGGTCTCCTTTCAACTTGCATTTCACCTTGGTTGCCCATCTAGTGTGTGTATCCATATCTAGTTGTTCTCCTTCAAGATAAAAGTTAAATGAAATTTTCCCCAAAATTGGTTAATTGGAGCATATTTAAATAACAGTTGGTCTAATGTCTCTATTGTATCTCTACACAGTGCACATTTCAAATTAGACACCTAAAATTTCAACTTGTATCTTGTTCCTAGCCTCTGTTGTGTTATTGACCATAATATAAAGGAATGAGTTGGTGTAATTTTTAAGTCCATTTTGAATTTGTGATATTGGAACTTATCTAAGGATCCCAATAGTAGCCTTTTACATAAATCAGTTGAGAATAGTTTAGACTCCTGGAGCTCCTATTGTATAGAGTTAGGTTGGATTTGATCAGGTTAGTAACTTGGATCTTTTTTATGAGGATATAAGAACCCGTTGATGAATGAAAAGGAAAACTCCTATTACCATTTTGGATAAGAACTTGAACCTTAGTATTGATAGGTACAAAACCTCTTAGGTTATGGAAGTACGAAGTTAGATACAATGGCCCCAATGGATGCCAATTGTCATAACATAATTTTATATTGCGTCCATTTCCTATAAAATTCTTGACATGAGGTTGCATAAGTTGTCTAGTATTCAATACTTATTGAAATGTATAGGATTTAGTTGGTTTACACTGAATGGTCTATATGCTCTATTGTTTGATATGAACCATATAAATCCATGTCATCCAAAGACTTTCTTTCTCCAGACAAATTCTCCACGTCATTAATGCTTTAGCCATATTGGTTGTAGATGTGATTCCAAGGTGTTCATATTCCATAGGCAAGCATATTGTACACCATTGGACCTTAAGAGGCTTTTAAATACTAAAAAAGAGAAAAACTCGAAGAAAAAAATGTAAAGACTATAACTTAGCCCCAAGAATCATGGTAAGTAGAAAGAAAACAACTAATGAAAAGAAAAATCAAAGAAAATATAGAGAGAAAAAAGAGTGTTTTTATTCACTATCACTTTTAACCTTAGCTTTTATTTATATAGTTGATATAAGAACAAATTTTCCAATATTTGTCTTCTAAAGAATATTCTTATTCTTAGTAATTATAATTCTCTATTACGAAAACAATAATAATTCCATACTCAAATTTTCCTGCAATAGTTAAATATTTGTTATAATGAGGTAAGAACTAGGTTACTTTAATTAAATCATTAAAATATATTCTAAAAAAGTATAATTATTAATAAAAATATAAGACTTTTGAATGAATTATTTCATCTTGATTCTTTCATACTTTTGAATTGCAAAGAAAATAGAGCTTAAATTAAATAGATTATGTCCTAATTAAAATGATATTGAAATTTATAGCTAATTAAATTAATAATTTTTTATTTTTGACAAACAAATATTTGTTTGTAAGAAAACTACATCATCTTCAATTTAGGTCCATCACGTTTTGAAATGGACTAAGCCATTAAATTATTTCATATATAGTTATTAAAGAATATATTTAGATAATTAACTTGATCATTTTTAATAGTTTGATTTAATATTAAAAGCTAGAAATATCTCTCCTTTTGAAAGGTTTAACTTTTAAAGATTATGGTACATAATTAGGTTTGACAACTATGAGAGTTATTAGTATATAGGGTATACTTAATCTTAAAATTCATATAATTTTATCACACTTCCAAAAGCATCTAAAGCTTATCCTCTTTAAGAGAGGCTCCTGCTTCTCTCTAAGTTTCTAAAGATTTACGTTTGTCTAAAATACAAAACGTAATACACCTCTTGTTGTTGTATCAAACCCTCATATCCTTACTAAACACTAATCTTGATAAGTTTCCACCATGTCTATAAACACTCACTACCAAGACAACCAACCCAAAACAAGTCCCTTAAACCTAAAATATGAAAACACAACAAACAAAAAGTAGTCCACACTTTAGTGACACTCAAGAGCTAATTAAACAATAAGACAAACTTCCTAATAGACGTAGGTAATAGGAGAATAAAAAGTCAAAGCAAACTTCATTACTCTTAACCAAAAGAACAGTTAAAAGGAAACTATATCTCCTCCTATTGAGATTCTAAAGAAGGAGCTACCATATCAAAAGCTATAGTCATTGGCTACTTTATAGATAAAAGAGTATCATATCCTACAATGAAGCCACGGGATATGGACTTTTGAGGTATTGGTGAACAAAGAGGATATCTTCTTTTTTAGATTCTCCAACAGTGAAGCCACCATGAAGGTGATAGAAACTCGACCATGAAACATACAAAACAAATCCTTAATCCTACAAAATTGGATACTTAGGTTAGTAATTGAAGATATTATATCCATTAATGTTCCTATATAGAAGTGTATTTATGTGTTCTCGTGGAAGCTGCAAAGGATTTGCCAAATAAGATCTTTATAATGAGACTCAATGATCGTATGGAGTTTGGAGAAGTTTTACGAGTGTATATATGTATGGAAGCCTAAGGCATCAATCAAAAGGATATGGAAGCCAACGGGAAGAGTGTTCAAAATATGATAATTCAATAAATAACCTCAAAAGAATATGGAAAGGATAAAAAGGAAGAGGTAAGTAATAATGCATAAGAGAAACACAATTAAAAATTAAGGAATAAAAAATGATTGGCAATAATTTCAGTAAGCAACTATGGAGAATGTTAAGGAGAATACATGAGATATAAGTGCAGAAAAATAACATGGTCAAGGGGACTTAGGCTATCTCAAAAAACATGTCACAAGATCGCATTAAAGAAGCTAGGGATATATAAGAGAAAAAAGACGATTTTGTTAATCTCAGAAGAAGGAAGTCTAACCTTTAGTCTATAAAGGAATTATAACCTATAAATGCACTTGGAGTAAATTAAGTACCGAATATACAACAAAACTACAAAATATCAAGCAAAATACATCAATTATGGGTGTATAAATATAGTCAAATATGTATCTATCAAGAGTATTTCAGTGAAGGCTTATGACGATTTCAAAATTAAGAACCGGAAGACTTTTGTGAAGGAATTTGTCATGACAAGACCGAAGTGTAAAATAGTTCGTAATAATATTTTAGAGACACTTAATAGATTCATTTATCAAGCTTGTATGAATAACTTGATCAGTATATTAGAAGACATTCAAGTTTCTTTAATGACTCAAATATATGACAAAATGGATATAATGCTTCAATCCACTGATGGTATATGCCCAAGAGTAAAAATAAAATAGAGGTTAAAAAATGGGAAGGAAGGCATTGTCCAAAGAAAAATGGGAATTTGAAATTTAAAGTTACACATTTTATAGACAAGTTCATTGCTGATTTGCAAGCACAAAGTTGTCAACGTAGGCTATAGGATTTAACAGGGGCTCTATGTAAACATATTGTGTCTTATATATCACATCAGAGGGAGGATATCCATGTTTATGTCAATCAATGTTACAAGCGTAACTATTATTTGATGAGTTACTAGTATGCTATGGAACTCATTAGTGATCCTAAATTTTGGTTAAAGACTGAAAATCTCAAGCCAATATTACCTCTATTAATCAAGAAGGTGTCTGGAAGACCCAAAAAGGCAAGAAAAGGGATAAGACTGAAGAATCATGAAGTCCTAACAAATTGAGCAAGGTTGGAGTAGCTATAAGATGTCATCATTTTTATAAAATTGGTAGTAATGTAAAAAGATGCAAAAATAAAAGTCAACCTTTGAGGCAATATGAAATTGTTAAGGTAGTTATTATTAATTTTTTTATTTCTCGTCATTTTAGTTATAGAACAAATATCTATTTATTCATCACAAAGTATTATTAATTTTTTGCTTCTCTTTAATATTTATAATGTACCAAAACAAAGGAAAGCCATCAAAACTGAAGCCCTAGTTAATTCGATAAGGTATTTGTCATTTATTTTTTCTTGTTTAACTCTTTGATAGCATGAAAAAATCGAAAGCCCTGCCTTTGGTAGCTGTCCGGTTTGAAGACCCATACAATCAGTATCTACTAGCTTAAATACTGTATCGTCTATCTTAAAAAGAGAGAAGAGAATGGCTAGTGAATATTTTTAATTTTAAGTTATTTTATCTCTAACTTATATAACAATATAATTCCTTTTGTATTTACAGGCAACTATAGGATATGGAGTGACATTTAAGGAAGTTAGTGGGAATACCTATTTTATGGTAAGTCATTTAAATACATATTTACACTACTTATATGTAATTATAAGGGAGATGTTAATTGATTGTGTCGTTCGAGCTTTAAATTTATAAGCCCTCGAACACTGTAAGTGCATGGGTCATGAATGTAGTGTAAGAGGTGTTGATCCCACGAGGAGGGGGACTAATCTAATTCTATGCTATCTAAGGCTAAGAAAATTATAAAACTTAAAATAAACAATGCCACGGAAGTAAATACGAGAATAAAATTCAACCAATTAAATAAGAAGTTCAACACAAAGGAATTAACACATGAGCAACAAGAAAACACAATGTAAATCAACCAAAGAATTTACCAAATTATGAGAAAGGAGATTTTACCTATCATTAATACTAAACTAGCCAATTATGTGTTATCGGGGTGTCTGTTTTAGACAATCTTAGGGCTGATTACTCTTTCTCGATTTATAACCATTAACCATAAATTATAAATCCTAATTGGATTATGAAAGTTGTAATCTCTTAATTAACAAAAGACTCAGAACCGTAATTAGATCTAAAGCACTCTAATAAAATATCGGATCTCACACGAGATCTCTCTCTGTACAATTATCGATATGGTTAGTTATGGTTTCTATTAAATCATCTAACTCTCATTAATCTGATTTAATCATTTTTCATTTAGTTCACCCTCTCAATTTATTACCGAATTATGCAAGATAGCAACAAATCACAATACTTGATTCAAATAACACAGAATTAACTCGAATAACATTAAATCAAAATAAAATCTCGAAGGAGACTTAGAACATCATTATTCGAAATCCTATCATCATACTATCCATCTCAATTCTATACATAAATAAAATCATACTGAAAAGGAAATACAATTTGAAATAGACGATCGGAGGCTGTGACATAAAAAAACCTCATAATCCAAAAAAGTACGTCGAACCAACTTCATCTTCGTCTTCCTTCTTCTCTTCCTCTTCCTTTTTCTCTTTTAAGGTTTTCCAAAAGTGGCTGATGCCAAAGCTCCCATTTTCTCTTCTTTTTATGTTCTTTTTATATCCTATTGTGTTTTTCATAACTCTAAGATTTTTTCCAGGGTTTGAAAGGTCCAAAAAATCCCTCAAAACTTGACGTTCGTGAGTGTCTACACGTTTGCTTGACACAAGCCACAACAGTGGCCCTGCAAGCCATGATCGTGGATCACATTTGAGGCTTTTGTCAAGATCGTGGCATGCAGGTCACAATCGTGGCCCATTCCCTAACATGTAGGCCATGATCATGGGCCATTCGCTTAGCTTCTGTCACGATCGTGGCATGCAGGCCACGATCATGTGCCAAACCTGAAGCTTCTATCACAATCATGGGTTGTTGTTTAAGCCTGAATGTCTCCAAAATCCCTCCGTTCTTCGATGTTGACCCTGAAATACTAGCAAACACATAAAGATACCTCAAAAACATAATATTTAAGGTCAAAGACTTGTATTAACCCATAAAATACTTAAAACATAAATAATTAACAAACTAGCACAATTATAACCTAAACAAATACTAAATGATTGAATTAACAACTAAACACATATCAAACTATTCCCTAAAACACGATGCAATTTACACTTATCAACATCCCTACACTAAAACATTTTCTTGTCCTCAAGCAAATCACAAGCACACAATGCAATAATGAGACAATGAAATCAACTTCATGAAACAAATTTAATTCTAAACACAATAATTCAAGTTATTCCAAATCATTAACATGTAAAATGTGTGTCTAAGAGCTATGGACTAAATATACATATTAATTAAGACCCAAATGTCAAGTATATTCACCCCTTTCAATTGTACATATACATTAATAATTATTTGGTCATTCAAACTTTGTAACTACTCCTAAGTATGTTTTCATGAAAAGTTAAGCTATTTACAAGTTCGGTGGGTTTTATTAGAAACCATTTTTTTAAACTTTTTTGTGGACATGAACCTAGTCTTTTACATGGAGGCAAACATTGGTGATAAATGTTGATCTAGTTACTCGACTAAGTCATGTTTTTATTAAGTTTCTTAGTTGGAACGTCATTATAGCCTTTTGATGTGAAGGCACACATTTGTGATGTGCATCAATCTGGTTACTCAGCTACATCACGTTCTCAATTGGCTACTATCTCTATTCATAACCTGAAGGTCAGCAGAATAGTTATTTGTTTAAAATTTACAAACATTTTTTTAATGCCTACCTTGTTACTTTATCTACTTGAATTCGTGAAGAAATACTAGCAAAGCTACTTAGTAAAAAAACCTAAAATTATGAATGAATGTACAACTTATAGGGTGATAAACTAACACTAAATCCTAATTAACTAGCATAAACCCAAATCACTAGTTCTGCGAGCCAATGGCTCTTCACAACCTAATAGATTATGTTCAAAATTAAATTAATTTCATTCCATCTAAGCCATCGACACATTCACACAATTCATAATATCCAACCTAAAAAACTAAAATAACAATATGCAAAATTCACACTTAAAGCAAAACACACATCCCTCCTCATATTTGAACAACACATTATCCTTAATATGAGAAGGAGACATACAAACACTCAAGGAAAGAAGTAACATAGGATAAAATTAAACAAAATTAAAGATTAAATTTAAAAGAAAAGGGTTAGAAACAAAGCCTCACGATGATGGAGGTGGGGATGGTGTCGAAGGTGGCAGTTGGATGCCTTGAGCCTCAAAGTATCGATGAATCCAGCATATATCCCGACTTTGACATTATTGTGTGCGGGTCATTTCCTTCATCCGTCTAGAGTTTTCTGCAAATGTGTTTATAATTGCTTTGGTGTTGGTAGAGATTGTATCAAGCACTTTTATCCAACTAGGTTCTTCTTTGTCTTTTTCCTCTTCGTACTCATAGCTAGTCGAGTCCTCTTCTACCTGTTGAGATGGTTCTATGCTAGAACTCAGTTGACTAACACTGATCGTCACATAAGTTTTTTGGTTGATGTCTCAGAGTTCTATATTATAGGACTTTAGGATTTCAACACGCCACAAATGATGCTGATTTAGAAAATTCGGGAGGTATACAGTTATATCACTACAATCCACACTATAGTACTCAGCAATGGCAAAGCCAAGTAACCGATACATAAATTATTGCTCCTCTTATGTAGAGTCGCAGCAATAGCATTCAGCACATGTATGGAGGTGCACACTGGGATGCTATGATCCATGCACCATAATAGAAAAAATTCCTTTGTTGAGCACTTGTTGCCTTTTGATTTGCCAAAAACTATTTGACACATTAATTTATGTAACAACAAGTGCTCATGGCTTCATATAATGTTATTATGGGCATTATTGGTGTCGAACCACTCCAACCCAGTGAGATTATTCCAATAATGGGAAGCACATAAGTCATTATGCTAATCGACAATGGAAGATTCAAGAAAATCGTAAATATCACACATAATTTCAATGTTCAACACATAAAGTTGTCCCCACAATCTAAACCACATTTATTTAGTTAATGGGTTTCAACTGAAGGGAATTGAAGAATTCAAAGGTGAGCTCCTATTAGATAAGAAATTGGAAGTGTATAAACTTGCTCCATTGAATTCTTTCTGCTAAATTCTTGACCCTATTTGGCAATTCTAACCTATCAACCGTACCAAAATCAAAGTATTTTGGGACTACTATCTATTTTACATTAAGGGATTGGAATCAGATACCTTCCTCCTCTGTGTAGGAAGGGTGCTCCAAATGATTTCTTCCCGATGATTGGTTACGATTCACCGAGGACTGTGACTAGGTGAAGGTTGGAATAAAGTGAAAATTTGGAAGTTGGATAGAGAGAAGTGAGAGCGTTTGGAGGTTCTAAACTTAGAGAGATAAAGTTAAAATAAAAGTGGGTGAAAAAGTGAAGGAAGGGTACAATGGTAAAATATTCAGATGAAAATTGCGTGGACATAATTACCCTGCCGTAGGTCATGATCCTGGCCTGAAATAATTTCACCAATTTCTGTTTTTTTCTTCTTTCGTCCTTATACACACCCCTCGATATCCTCCCATGTAGAGCTTCTTTTAACATCATTAGCTTGACCTTCTATCATTGGAAACCCAGTCGGGATCAATTATGAGAGGCTTGCTTCCATCCTTTTCATTCAACATCAGTTTTGTAGCCTGTAAGTAAGCTAAAAATTACAAAATGATCAGAAAGATAATATTGATAAAATTATGAAAACCAATTAAGTTCAATAATGTCCTTTTTTAGAGCAAACTATTAACAAAATAGGGAATAAGAAAACTCCCTGATTTTTCCATGGAATCTAGCAATTTGCCTAGTGAAAGGATGAGTTATTCTCTTCTTGGTTCTTCCTCATTCACCCTCATCTCCTCTTCTTCTTTAGGTTCTTGAACAGAGACTTCTATAGCTTCTTCAAACTTGATGTCCATTGTCAACTGTTCTTCGTCCTCTCGTTCCTTTAAAGATTCAAACACATCAATTTTTCGGAATGAGTTGCTCTCCTCTGGATTCTTTAAAACATCATTCATGTTAAATGTCACTTGGTTATAACTAATCTAAATGATGAGGTTCTCTTCATAGACATCTACCCAAGCTTTTTCGATATTCAAGCATGGTATACCAAGATCTAGGGAATAATAGGGAGGGTTGTCATACTTTTCTTGATCCTCTATCTTCATCTCTTGGTCTTCTACAAGATAGGGTTCAGCTTGATTTCCAACTGGTTTTTCTTGTTCTTCCCCATTTCTAAGTATGATAGGCTCATCTTACTCTTGTTGATGTAATTTCATATTGCTCAAAGAGTCTTCCACACTTCTCTTACAAAATTTACAGAAACGTTGTCTCATTTAAATCTCCAGGTTATGAATAGAAGAGGCAATATTTTCTGTTACTTGATCAAATTACTCTTCTAGTCTCTTTTGGGTCTCTTCCATGTCTGTTAGATTATCCATGATTTTTTCCAATTTGGAATCCCGTGAACTAGATTCATCTTACCAAAATCCTAATAGGTTTTGATGTCCCATATGAGTACCTACATTATTATACCAATAGAAATCTGGGTGATTCTGCCACCTCGAAATGTATGTGTTCATGTAAGGATGATGATTTCTCCAACTAAATTAGGGCTCACTAAAATCCTTAAGAGTCCTTTGCTCCCTATAATATATATCCTCTATGATCGTTCTCTTTATCTCTTTTTGATATCTAATTTTCTAGATTCTTCATCGCTACCTTGTGATGTCCAAATCAATGTGTTTTCAACTTTTCGCTCAAACTTTCTGCAATTTTTAAAAAATAAAAGATGGTGAAAAAAACTTAGACTATAAGAATAAAACTAATCTATGTATCCTTGATAATGATGCCAAAAACTTAATCGTGTTGTTTGAACTTTAAATTTTTAAGCCCTCAAACTACACAGGTTGCGAATGTAGTATAAGAGGTGTCGATCCCATGAAGAGGGGGACTGATCTAATTTTATGTTATCTAAGACTAAGAAAATTATAAAACTGAAAATAAACTATGCTACAGAAGTAAATACGAGAATAAAATTCAACCAATTAAATCAGAAGCTTAACACAAAGGAATTAAAATGTGAGCAACAGGCAAACACAATGGAAATCAACCAAAGAATTTATTAAGTTATAAGAAAGGAGATTTTACCTATCATTAATGTTAAACTAGCTAATTAGTTGTTATCGGGGTGTCAGTTCTAGACTATCCTAGGGCTAATTACTCTCTCTTGAGTTATAACCATTAATCCTAAATTATAAACCCTAATTAGATTGTGAAATTTGTTATCTCTCAATTAACAGAAGACTCACAAACCTACTTAAATCTAAAACACTCTAATAAACTATAAGATCTCACACAAGATCTCTCTCTACACAATTACCGATATGATTAGTTATGATTTCTATTAAATTGCCTAACTCTCATTAATCTGATTTAATCATTTTTTATTCAATTCACCCTCTCAGTTTATTACCAAATAATGCAAGATCGCAACAAATCACAATACCCGATTCAAATAACACAGAATTAACTTGGATAACATTAAATCAAAATAAAATCTCGAAGTAGAGTTAAAACATCATCATTATTCCAAATCCTATCATCATACGATCCATCTCATTTCTATACGTAAATAAAATCGAAACGAAAAGGAAATACAATTTGGAATAGACTATAGGAGGCAGCCACATCAAGGCAACTTCGTCTTCCTCTTCCTTCTTCTCTTCCTTTTCCTCTTTCTCTCTTAAAGTTTTCCAGAAGTGGTTGATGCTAAAGCTCCCTTTTTCTCTTCTTTTTATGTTCTTTTTATATCATCTTGTGTTTTGGGTAACCCAAGGTTTTTAACGTCTAAAAGGTCCAAAAAAATCCCTCGAAACTTAATTTTCGTGAGTGTTTGTGTTTGTCCGATGCAGGCCACGATCATGGCCCTATAGGCCATGATTGTGGCTCATATCAGAGGCTTCTGTCATGATCGTGGCATGTAAGCCACAATCGTAGGCCATTCCTTGAGCTTTTGTCACGATTGTGGCATGCAAGCCATGATCGTGGGCTAAACTTGAAGCTTCTGTAACGATCGTGGCTTGATAAGCCATGATCGTGGGCCATTGTTTAGGCTCGAATGTCTCCAAAACTCCTTTGTTATTCAATGATGACCCTAAAACACTAGCAAACATATCAAGATACCTAAAAAATAGAATATTTAAGCTTAAAGACTTGTACTAACCCATAAAATACTTAAAATATAAATAATTAGCAAACTAACACAATTCTAACCTAAATGCATACTAAACAATTAAATTAACGGCTAAACATATATCAAACTATGCCCTAAAATTCGATACAATTTACACTTATCAATATAATTTAGATTTTTTATTTTTTATGCTTCATAGATGGGTACAAGTCAATGTCAAGTACTAGAACCTCTGAATACTAACAAAACAACAACTCAAGCTTCCCAAAATATAATTGGCAATACAACTTAAACTAGGAGGAGGATCAAACTGAGGGTAAAAAGTCTACTTATAGAAAATATCAAGTTGTTGATGATTGAGAATTTGGATACCATCTTTGGGTTATGCATTATTTAGCATTTGTTTGATGATTTTGACATGATCTAATTTAACATTTTAAGCATGGTTTGACTTTGTTCTATAAGTGTTATGCTGTAAAATTGCTAATTGTACTTAGCTCAGCAATATAGAATTAGTTGCCTAGTTTCAATATATTTTGATGCTTGATCTAAGTTTATTATCAAGTTTGATTCTTACATGATCATAATCCTATGTATTTAAGATCTCAAATGTGATGAGAAATCTATAGTGGTGTGTGCTATAAGGATTGGACGGAATGGAGGAGTTTGGATTGGTTTTCATGGTTTAAATGGATGCAAACTTGTTGAATGATAGGTTGCTTAAGGCTAAAGAGGTTGTGAGGAACATTTTGATTCTGGATGTTAAATACTATTGGATGGGTTACTTTTTATTGGCATTGGAAACACATCACATTATGGCAAGGTAACGT
>JANIIA010000010.1:38940791-38955106 GCA_027478495.1 Erythroxylum alaternifolium | reverse complement strand
TAATATATTTTTAATTATTTATACAACAATTAATAGTTTATTAAATCAATGGACCTTTTAGTCATTTTATCTCTTTTCAGCAATTGCAACCGCAGTTGCCAAACACCTATTTTCATGTTTCAGCAGTTACCAAAACAGCAATCCCAAGCACGTAATTACTTATTGAGAATAAGTACTTATCATTTTAGCAGGTTGATTTCAATAGGTTGTCAACTGTCACCGCTCCCCCAAACCAAGCCAAAGAAATATTTAAAGTTATCATGAAGAGCAAGAGCTTTTCTTTTGATTCATTACAGGAGAAGCAAGCTGCTTATTCTATAGTTGCTAGTATAATTGAAACCTGGCATAAAAGATTAGGCCATTTCCACTATGCTATAGTGTTAAACTTGCAGAGAGAAGAGCTTGCTTAAGGGCTGCCTTAACTAGAATCTGAACTACAAGTTTGCAAGGCTTGTCAATATGGCAAGCAAGCAAGACTTCCATTTCAAAAATCATCCTGGAGAGCAACAAAAAAGCTGCAACTCATCCATACTAATCTTGCAGGACCTCAGAGAACTCCTTCACCTAAGTGGAGTAAATATTACATAATCTTTAATGATAACTTCACTCATATGTGCTGGATTTATTTTCTTAGATTTAAATCTGAAGTTGCTAGCATTTTTTGGAGATTCAAGCAATGGATTGAGAATCAAAGTGGCTATACCATTCAAATATTAAGATCTGATAATGGCAAGGAGTATACTTCAAATCAATTTAATCAATTTTGTAAGGAAGCTGGCATTGAGCATCAACTAACAGCTCCATACACTCTACAAAAAAAAATAGAGTGAGTGAAAGGAAGAAAAAAACCATCTTTAAGATGGTAAGATGCATGACGCATGAGAAAGTTTTGCCTAAGGAGTACTGGGCAAAAGCAACAAACACAACAGTGTTCTTTTTAAACAGGCTTCCTATAAAGGCTGTGAATGGGAAGACTCCTTTTGAGGCATGGTATGGGTTGAAACCAATATGAAAAATTTAAAAATATTTGATTGTTTGTGTTTTACTCATGTGCCATAGGTCAAGAGAGACAAACTTGATAAAAGGGATGAACCTGGCATTTTTATAGGCTACAACAATTCCTCCAAATTTTATATAATTTTTTAGCCTTAATTTGGAAAAATTCTAATTAGTAGAGATGTTGTGTTCATGGAGGGTAAAAAGTGGGACTGAATTTTAGAAAATGAAAGAGAAAAGCTCCAATCAATTTACAACGCAACAAAGATGATGTTGATGACCTACTTGTTAGAGGAACCAGGTCACTTACAGACATCTATGCAAGATGCAATATAGCAATGATGGAACCAATTGGAGTTCAAGAAGCAATGTAAGGAGAAAAATGGCTTTGAACCATGAAAGAGGAGCTGAGCATGATTGAGAAAAATCACATATGACAGCTTGTTTAAAGGCCTTTAAATAGAAATTTCATTGGAGTTAAATGGGTTTTCAAAACAAAACTAAATGATGATGGGTCAGTAAACAAATACAAAGTCAGGCTCATTATGAAGGGATATTCATAGGTCTTTGGGGTAGATATTTCAGAGACTTTTTCTCCAATAGGCAAACTTGATACTATCACATTGCTTCTTGCAGTGGTAGCTTAAAAGGGCTGGAAAATATTCAAGTTAGTTGTAAAATATGCTTTTTTTTTAAATGGCTTTTTGAAAGAAGAGATATTTATAGAGCAACTTAATGGTTTTGTTATCCAAGGAAAAGAAGACAAAGTCTATTTGATAAAGAAAGCTTTATATGGCCCTAAACAGGCTCTAAGAGCCTGGTATAACCAGATTAATGATCATTTCACAAGCCTAGCCTTTAATAAAATCTTAAGTGAGGCAACCTTGTATGTAAGAAGTGAAGACACTAACATTATCATTGTTTTTGTTGATGTTGAGGATCTTTTGATCACAGGAAACAATCAAGAGCTCATTAATCAATTCAAGTAAGAAATGCTTAAGGAATGAGATGACAAATTTAGGATTGATGACCTATTTTTTAGGTATGGAAGTAAGACAACTAAGAAATGAAATTTTCATCAGTCAAAGAAAATATGCTAAGGAAAATTTGAAGAAATTTCATATGGAGAGTTGCAAGGCTACAGAAACTCATATGCAAACAAAAGTGAAGTTCTGCAGAGATGATGGATATGCCAAAGTGGATGAGAATCTCTACAAAAATTTGATTGCTTATCTCATATACCTAACAGCTTCTAGGCCTGACATAGTGTAGACTGTAAGTCTTCTCTTTAGATTCATGCCCTGTGCAAGTGAAGAACACATGCAGGTTACCAAAAGAATTCTCAGATATGTTAAAGGAACTGTTGATTATGGAATCAGTTATGCTAAAAGTGATCAATTTCATCTGGTTGGTTTTTTTGACAGTATCAGGTAGGATCAATTGATGATATGAAGAGCACAACTGGATTTTGTTTTAGCCTTAGTTCGAGTGTGATTAATTGGTGCTCAAAGAAGCAAGAAACTATTGCTCAAAGTATTGTAGAAGTTGAAATCATAGCTGCAACTGATGTAGCAAATCAAGCCATCTGGTTTAGGAAAATACTTTAAGATTTAAGTTTGAAGGTTGAAGCAGTAAAAATCAACACAAATCTTTGTTGATAATTAGGTTGCCATTTCAATCTCCTTAAATTCAGTGTTTCCTGGCAAGGCAAAACATTTTAAGATTAAAATTTTCTTTCTTAGAAAGATTTAGAAAAAAGGAGAAGTTTCATTGATTTATTGCAGATTGAAAGATCAAATTGCTGATATATTCACCAAAGCCTTATCCAAAATCGAATTTGAAGAACTGAAGAAAAAGATGGGAGTCTGTAGCTTCAAAAACAAGGAGGAATGTAAGAATAGTGCCTCAAAAGTTGTTGAACAAGTCAAACGTTGAGAATTGTTCTTTAGAAACGTGTCCAGTTAAAGGCCAAGTCTTAGAATAGTTATTGCTATTTTTAGTTAATTATTGATGTCTTTAACCATACTATGTTGTGGGTCTTGATATTTTGCTTATTTTTACTTATCTTTTCTGTATTTCTCTCAAATTTCAGTTAAAGAATTTTGTATTTAAGCAAGCTCGGCAGATGAAATAAAATATAAGTTCTCTATCCATTCTTTGTTCTTCTTTTTTATTTCCTTCATCTTCAATCACTTACATTGTATTTGCTTGTTCATCATTGTTAAACTTGCAATCCTTTTTCAAATGTCCAAATCGTTTACACCTAAAGCATCAAGACTTCCTTTTATGCCAGCAATCTTTCTCTTCGTCACCAAACTTCTCACAATGGCCATATTGAGGAATGTCTCCTTTTTTTTTTGATGACAGAACCTTTTGCTTGATAGGCTCCCTCCACCATCTTTTCACTTTCTTATTTTCTCGTTGCCCTTCTTTGCTCTTGAGCTTGTAAAGCATTAATTAGTTCTGACAATGTCATTTGGCTGATGTCCCTTGAGTCTTAAAGAGATGAAATTTTGGCCTCAAACCTTTCAAGTAAACTTATCAAGACTTTCTCTACGATCCTGCTATCTAATAGCTATTCTACCATAAGTCTGATTTTATTTACCACAATCATGAGCTTATTTAAGAAATCTTGAATTGTCTCCTTTTCATTCATTTAAAAAATTTCAAAATCTCTTTTAAGATTTAAAACTTACATTCGCCTTGTCACAATATTCCCTTAATATAGTTCCTTCAATATGTCATATGCCTCCTTAGCTATTTCACAAGCCATAATTATTGTGAAAATTGATTTAGATATAGTAGCATGTATTTGAGATAAAGCTTTTGGAGCTTTAGCTTCTTCGTCTTCATAAGCTCTAATTTGATTGAGTGTCAGATTATTTAATTAAAGGAGGCACATGTCTTTCACCTTCTACCCACTGCCACAAACTGAGACCTCTCAGGTGAACATTCATTTTGACAGCCTATACTTGATAATTTTCACTATTGAAAACTAGAGGTGAAAGAGATGATGTGTTGAAGGAAGCCATGGAAAGGAAGAAAGCTTTGGTTAGATTTTCTCTTAATCACTCATAGGTTCCTCAAGATCTTTGAAGATTCTGATATCATATAAGAGTTTTTTTTAAGTAGAAAAACATGTATAAGATAAAAGAATGCGTAACACTGGAGTTGTTTTATTATATTCAGAATAATGAATTTAGTTGCTTTATATAGGCAAAATGTAAAAAACTCAAAACTATTAAATAGAGATTTCAACCAACAAATTTAGCTTATGAGATAAAATTAAAAACAAACTGAAGATTAAAGAAGTCAATGGGTCGGGCCGCCTTATACATTTTTTTTAAAAAGTCAAAAACATCGTCAATTTTGAAGTTACGACTCGACCTCGGCCGATAGCCCTGTCAGGTCAACCCAAGTCACAGGCAGGCCATAGGTCAAAATTGACATCCGTACAAAAGACTAGTTTAAATGAAATTTTGACAGATCTAAAATTTTCAATTAAATTCCCAGCATTGGCCTTAATGGATAAGTAAAGCTCACATGCCTAATCTCAATATCGCCCTTTACGTCTTCTAATGTTATCCCTAACTCATCACTCGGGTCTGCAATCAATACACGATCTATAAATGAAAAGATAGAAGTAGTAGCGATCTTTGCATTGGAAGAATCAGGGGATAAGATGCTTGTGCGAGTCATTCCTACTGTTACCGTTGTTAAGGAAAAAAAGGCCTACAAATCAAAACATGTCTTAAGTATCACATAATCATTGGATGTTTTAGGCTTTCATCTTTAGACAAATATCATACAGGTGTGAAATATCTTACATGAAAAACATCCTGAAATCTTATAACCCTGCTTTGAACTAGTCGAGCTCTAGCATATAAGCTGGTTGTATAAAAACAATATAAAAAGAAATAAGACACTCGAAATCCAAAGCCACTAATGACTCCCAGCCTCATTCCTGTCCTCAAGGAGCCTTAACATTTCCTTTCATATAATTGCATTACCTTCTCCTCAGTGCAAAACGAAGCAACTATTCTTGTACTCCTAAATGCATCGCTAGTAACTTGGCTTGCTTCATCATACATTACCTGCCACCACTTACATTAGTTCACTTGTATAATAATCGTTGAACAACATTGCAAATTCCCAAAAATTTAACAATCAAGTTTGTTTCCTACGAACATCAATCTATAACAGAAATAGATTCTATTATCTTTTGTTCACAGGTTTACAAATTTTAATTGTGATAGAATTGAGGCTGGCCAGTTAGCTATATTGCAAAGCTTAATGTCGGCACTGAATCCTTGCTTAAATTTTAATTGGACAATTCCATTGATGCCTACCAATGGAATTAAAACAAGGATGATTAGTGTTAGCTCCCATGTTCCTGTAAAGGCAATGACTAAAGCTACAACCATTATAGCTAAGTTTTGAATGATTTCAACTAGTGCATCTCCTCCAAGACTTTAGACTTTTGCAGCATCAACTGAAAGCCTAGAACCAACTATACTATTAAGATACATATTATGTATCTTATTATTAAATTTGACATTATTTGGTATTTGGATTTCGTTAGTTTCAAATCATAATTGAGATAGAATTTGATAATGTTTATCTTCTGTTTAATTTTGTTATGGTAACAAAGTTGTCGCGGGATTTATGTGTCATTTTTGGTGTGAATAAAATAAACAACAATTTCTGGAAGCTAAATCTTATAGGCTATCTTGGATAAGATTGGTAGCTGATTGAATGGAGAAAGAAATCTATCTAGTGAAAACTCCTTGTGTATTACGTGAAAATATAGCTGAATGGGTCTTCCACGAAAACACTTCTTTTTGGTCTTATGTTGTTGACGTTTTTGGGGGTTGCAGCTGTGTTTTTGTTTTTGTCCTTGCATGAATCAGCTAGGTAATTTTAATTTACACTTCAATGTCATTCAAGTTACATTGGTTAGTTAAGTCTTTGGTTATGGGTCTTCCTTGCGCATTTGTCGTTGATTTTTTTGGCTACGGTGTATGTTTTTTGCTGTGACTAGTTTTGGGCTGGTGTGTCGTTGATGTGCTTCACAGCTGGGTCTTCTTTTGTTTTGCATTGTTGATAGATTTTCTATTAAGAGCTTTTAGATATGTGGTTGTCGATTCGATTGGAGCGCGGCACTACTGATTTTACATTTATAATTAATCCATCATGTGCTAGTTTTTCTGTGAAAGATCACATCTATGTCGGTCAAAAGTTATGGTGAGTAATTCAGAGATTGTACGTGCATGAATCTTGCGTTTTTTAATTTTTATTAACCGCATAATTTTTTAGAGTTCCAACTGTGAGTCTTCGACTTTGTGATTGTTAAGTGGATGGAAGGACTGATGTGCTAATTTTATGTTAATGAGAATTCCATCTTGGTTTTGCAACTTTTATTAATTGATTAGTTGCGGGTGACTCACGACTAGGTTGATTTGTGGATTGCATTTATCTTCTGTTGAAGGTTGGCAATTGGCTACACTATATTGATGTGGTTACTGCTCCATGATTTGGTATTGGAATTTGTGTGAATCAGCCGATAGTGTGTAGTGACAACTTTCAGATATATTTCAATAGAGCTGAACCTATCGGAAAGTTGTTCTTCTTTTTTATCTCAAGAGTACTCTATTTTGTTCTTAGTTATTTAATCATTTGAGTTATTCGTTTAATTTTCTTTCATTAAAAGATTGTTAAGAAAAATTCTCTGATCGTGTTATTGGGTGTGAAATATGTTTACAGGTTGTCAGGATGAGGGATAGTATTAAGGGTTGAGTAGTGTTGGCTCAGTAAAGCCTTGTATAAAACTATTATTGTTAATGAAAGCATTAAGTTAGGTGAGAACCCCATAGACGTAGGCAAGAAGTGTTGAACTATGTTAACAAATTTTTGGTGTTGACTTGTCATTTGTCAATTTACATTTATTTTTTTTGTTTTTGCTTGTGCTAGAAAAGACTGCAAAAAAAACTAAAAGTTTATAAAACCATTATAACCTATAGTTTTTCAATTGGTATTAGAGCAGGTCACTGAATTAGAACTTGGTACGTCAAGTTAGTACAAATCTATGTTTCACAATTATGGCTATAAGAGAAGGGGTATCAATCACCAGGCCACCGTTATTAGATGGTTCAAATTATCCTACGTAGAAATCACAGATGAGAGTATTCATTCAGGCATAAAGAACAAAAGAATGGAACTCAGTTTTAAATGGCTGGATGCATCATATGACAACTGATGAAAATGGAGAAGCAATGCTTAAAGATGCATCTGAGTGGACAAGGACTAAAGAAAAGAAAGCATTTGGAAATTCTCAAGCCCTGCACGCCATCTTTAGTGCAATTGATGAAGGTCACTTTGCTATAATATCAGCTTATGAATCGGTGAAAAAAGTATAGGATACTTTACAGACTACATATGAAGGATCGAAATCTGTGATAGCCTCAAAACTTTGGCTATGAGATTTAAAGAACTGAAGATGGATGAGAGTGAAATCATTAGAGACTTCCATGAGAGACTGCTTGATATAGCAAACCAAGCACATTAACTCGGGAAGAATTACTCTAACCTAAAACTGGTTAAGAAGACATTGAGATCGTTGCCAAAAAATTATGGCCATTGAAGAAACCCTTAATATCACTGCATTGTCTTTGGATAAGGTAATTGGGGTTCTTATCAACTTTGAGATGAATTTATTGAGGGATAATCGAGAGAAGAACAAAGGATTTGCATTGTAAGTTGAGATTGGTAAAGTCGTGAATGACTTAGGAGATGAATTTGATGAGAATGAGGACTTGGAGTTATTGACAAGAAATTTTAGCAAGTGGTTAAAGAAAGTGAAGAAGGATATATCTCATTTTAGGCAGAACGGTGGGAGTTCATCGAACAACAACTTCAAGTAACAAGCTAAAACTCAAAACGGTGAAAGAAAATTGAAGAGAATTCAATGGCATGAGTGTCAAGGCTTCGGACATGTGCAAGCAGAATGTGATAATACCTCAAACAAGAGAAAAGGGGAGTCTTATACAAGTACTTGAAGTGAGAACGAATCTGAAAGTGAGTATGGTAGTGAAGAAGAAGTTGTCAATAGTGATGTGTTAGTTGTTTTATACAGAAAAAGTCAATTGCTTGCTTAACAATAACCAAAAAGGAAGTAATGGATGACAAAAACGTGAGTAAATCAAAAAATTATGGAAAAAACATAGACGAATCAATTCAAAGCTTAATCTCATATTATAATAGTGATAACAGTGGTTCATATGATAAAAAGGAGAATATTTATGAAGCTTATGAATTAATGTATGCAAAAGAGGTGCAAATATGCAAGAAAAATGAAAAGCTAAAGAAGGAAAACCTCTCCATGAAGAGCATCATTCAAGATTCAGAGAAGAAATTATTGTTTACTATAAATGAGCTTGATGAAACAAAATTGAAGTTGGAAGTACGAAAAAAGGAATAAGAATGTTAAATGGAGGTACTGAAAAGCTAGAAAAGTTGTTAAAATTTGGTAAGACTAAAGAAGACCTTTAAGACGTTAGCTATAGAGGTGAATGTTCTAAGTCTAATGACGAGAAAAGTGATGCAACCAGATCTGTCTAAGTAGAAATCTGAAAGAAACATCAGAGGTTCGTACCTACACGTCACTTTTGTGGAGTTATTGGGTACATAAGGCCAAAATGTTACAAGTTATTGAAAATGTTGTTTCAAAGGGACCAAAACTGAAAATCTAGACACTCTCTATTAAATTTCCATTAACAACCCATGTTACCAAAACATACTTGGGTTAGAAAGGGTCAATTACAAGAATAAAGACGTAATGAAGGAAAAATAAGAAATTGTCCAGATTCACAGTTAGTTGTTACTTTTGAAGAAACTATTTAGACTGAAGATAAGTCAGTTCCTTCAGATAAAGAAATCAACCAGACAGTTAATGACCGAGATAATGTGATGAGGAATAAGCCTAGGTTTGAATTTCTTCTAGGGGCACAAGGACTGTGTGCTTTACATTTTTGAAGTATAGTTTGATGTTTTTTTTAAAAAATAAAAAAAACGTTTGAAGGAGTTATCGTTTAGGCTTTTTGAGTTTTTATTTACGGGTTTTCTAAAGTTCAATTGATTGATGTGTACATGAGGCTTTGCTTGATGATTTATGAATTTTACTTTTGGATTTTGATTTATGGAGTTATGTCAAGAATATGCTGACACTTAATTGGAGACCTATAGGAAGATTCGAGTTTTTTATGATTCGAATTTTTCAAGTTTTATCTTAGTTTCTCTCTATATCATGGGTTGTGATTAATTTTGATTATGGTTTGTTGAATGCATTTTGGGGGGTTTATGAATTTGATTAGCCTTATGAAGATGGAATTGTAGTGAGCAATGATATGTGCATATGTATTAACTAGTAATAAATTGTCATCTTGGCCTTCTGCTATTGTATTATGTGCTTATGATTCTTTCGTTGTACCTACTAATAGTTTTTATGCTTCTTTATTTGATGGGATTGATTGCATTGAATACATTCTTCATTTTGGCATTGTTTTATCCAAGGGGGAGATATCATATTGTTTTTAGTGAATGTTCCATTCAGGGAGAGATTTCAAGGTACATGCACGACTTTTTATCTTAGTTTTTTTAGCATTTTTTGGTCCCAGGGGGGAGAAATTTGGATGATTGGATTATTGTTTCTTTGGATGTTTCTTAAACTTGACGAACTTGATGTTATGTGAACTTGAAAGTCATTTGGAAGTTATTCGAAATTAAGGGAGAGTCCTCATGGTTCGTGAATTCAATGTTATACGTCCAATTATCTCCATTTAGGGGGAGCTTTGATTATCTGACAAATTTATGTCAAAAAGGGGAAGATTGTTAAGATACATGTTATGTATCTTATTATTAATTTTGGCATTATTTGTTACTTAGATTTAATTAGTTTCAAATCCTAAACGAGATGGGATTTGATAATGGTTATCTTTGTTTAATTTGATTATGGTAGCAAAGTTGTTGTGGGATTCATGTGTCATTTTTGGTGTGAATAAAATAAACGACAATTTCTAGAAGTTAAAAATCTTACAGGCTAACTTGGATAAGAATGGTAGATGATTGAATAGAGAAAGAAATCTATCTGGTGAAAACTCCTTGAGTATTGCGTGAAAATATAACTGAATGAGTCTTCTACCAAAACACTTATTCTTGGTCTTGTGTTGTTGACATTTTTGGGGGTTGTAGCCGTGTTTTTGTTTTTGTCCTTGTGTGAATCAGCTGGGCAATTTTAATTTATACTTCAACGTCATTGAAGTTACATTGGCTAGTTAAGTCTTTGGTCATGAGTCTTCCTTGTGCAATTGTCGTTCATGTTTTATTGGCTGTCATATATGTCTTCTGCTGTGACTGGTTTTGAGCTGTTGTGTCATTGATGTTCTTCATAGCTAGGTCTTCTTTTGTTTTGCATTGTTGATGGATTTTCTGCTGAGAGCTCTTAGATCTATGGTTGTCGATTGGATTGGAGTGCAGCACTGCTAACTTTACATTTATAATTAACCAATCTTGTTACTGGTTTTTCTGTCTAGGATCACGTCTTTGTGTGCTAAAGGGTATCATGAGTAATCCGGAGATTGTACATGCGTGACTCTTGTGTTTTTCTATTTTGTTGGCCACATGATTTTTGGGAATTTAGGCTGTGAGTCTTCAACTTTGTGATTGTTAGGTGGATGGAAGAACTGATGTGCTAATTTTATGTTGATGAGAATTCCATCTCATTGATGCTACTTTTATTAATTGATTGGTTATGGGTGACTCATGACTGGGTTGTTTTATGGATTATGTTTATCTTCTGCTGAAGGTTGGCTATTGTCTGCACTATTGATGTGGTTGCTGCTCCGTGAGTTGGTATTGGAATCTGCGTAAATCAGCCCATTGTATGTGGTGACAACTTTCAAATCTATTTCAGTGGAGTTGAACCTATCAGGAAGTTGTTCTTATTTTCTATTTTAAGAGTATTATTTTTTGTTCTTAGTTATTTAATCACTTGAGTTATTCGTTTATTGTTCTTTCATTAAAAGATTACTGAGAAAAATCCTCTGCTGAGGTTAGCACGAGTTGGTCATTTTATTGGGTGTGAAATACTTTCACGGTTTATGAGGACGAGGGATAGTATTAAGGGTTGACTGATGTCGGCTCAATAAAGCCTTGTATAAAAGTATTGTCGTTAGTGCAAGTATTAAATTGGGTGTGGCCCATGCAGACATAGGTAAGATGTGTCGAACTACATTAACAAATTTCTAGTATTTATTTGTCATTTGTCATTTTGCGTATAATTGTTTTTTATTTTTTCTTGTGCTAGAAATGATTGCGAAAAAATATGAAAGTTTGCAAAACCATTACAACCTACGGTTTTTCATATACCACTAGAGTTTTCAGGCTCATGAAACTATGCTACCTTCGTGTTAGCCACCTTCTCAAAGAACAATGATCTGATGCATTGGATTAGGTTGCAACCAGCCACTGCAAACAGATATGTTCACACTGGATACAACTAGTATAAATGATACAATGCCTAGTGTCATAAACATTAACGCCCAGAAACTTGTATATTTTCTTGGCTCGTGAGGAGGCTCATAAAATGAACTTATCACTATAGAAATTATTATGCCAAAGAGTGGCAGTATTATACCATTGACATATGCTATGACAGTGCCAGTATATGAATTGGTAGTTCTGGCATGTTTAAGCAAGCGAGGTTTGATTGGAACCTCTTCAGCTTCTTTACTCGGTGGAATACTTTCAGATTCTTCAGCGATGTTTTCAGGGGCATCAAATCCTGTAAGTAAACCAAATGTAAATTGGAAGGAGCTTTGGCTGCTAGATCTAAATGATCTGCTCATGCTACTTATGGAACGTGTGAATGACCTTCTTAAGCTTGACAGTCTCAACGATTCCTGGTGAGTTTCTAGACACGACGCTTGTACTGTCTCTTTATTTACTTCTTGTAGACATATAAGTTGAGTATGCTCTATTAGGATCTTCAAGCAATTCTAAATGTGAGCCTGTTCAATCACAAAACGATATTAGCGGATAATTTTGGTGTTGTATAATCATATAGATACTTCAAACCTTTTATATTTTAATTACTATTGTATAGTCGTAATTATGTAGGATTCCTCTTTCGATCAGGTTGAAGATGATGATTTGGAGGAACTATTATAAGGATGATCAGGCTTATCTAGCATTTATACTATCATAATGTAAAGCAATAGTTAAGGAAATTGCCTTTTTCAACTATCTTCCCTCTATAAATGATGGCAATTTAATTATCGTTCCTAGTAGTAGTCAAGCAATTAGCTACTATAACTGTAGTTTTGTCCACCATTACCCTGTCCAATGCTTCCTGAACTATGTTATCAGATTCCGCATCCAGTGTGCTCGTAGATTCATCTAAAAGTAGAATTTGAGGGTCTTTTAATATCACTAGGCTATGGCTATTGCTATTCTTTGCTTCTGTCCACTAGAAAGCTAAGTTCCATGCTCGCCAACCATGGTGTCAAGGCCCTGAAAACATACAAAACTGTTATGAAAAATCTTTAAAATAATCATAAAGTTAAATTTATCATGATAATTGGATGGAAAGAAACCTGAGGAAGTTTATCAACAAATTTATCAGCACTAGCCAGTAATGCTGCCTTTCTTATCTCTTTATTAGTTGCACCCTCTTTGCCATATGTAATATTGTCCCTGAGATTGGCCATAAACAATACAGGTTTTTGGCTGACAATTTCGATTTCACCTCTAAGCCACTTAAGTTGCAAGTCTCTGAGGATAGTACCATCAATCAACACTTCACCAGCTAGTGGATCATAAAATCTTTCTATCAGACTGATCACTGTTGATTTTTCACTTCCACTATGCCCAATCAAAGCTGCAGTTGTGCCACTTGGGTTGAAAAGTGAAAATCCACAAAAAATTAAAATTTTGAAAATTTTAATAATTATAATTAAAACTATAGTTACACTGCCAATGAGTTCAATGCATTAGGCCTACTATCATATTACAATATGACCAAAAACTCTCTAAATAAGACAACTTAATGATCTTAGTTAGGGAAAACTCATAAGTATTTGGGGTTTTGCTTTCTCTTCCTTGCTGATTTTCTTTTGCAGTTTTGGAATGCACACAAAAATCTCTTGGGATGTCTGGAATTTGGGTTACAGTTAATGGAGAATCATAGTCCTCTGCTTGTTCTTCAGTATGAGAGATGATATCCTCTATGCCCTGACTTACCACACATTCATCACTGGATTTTTCCATTGTTGTTTGTTGTGTATATTCTGTCCATTGTTGTTTGTTGTGCATATTCTGTCCTAATCGTAGAGGGCTTAGCAATAACATTCTCAATTTTCCCAATGTTTTATGATGGAGTCAACATGTTGGTCTAATCCATTTGCAATGTTCCAAATACTAGAAAGTAAAGTCAATTGCTCCATTGTCTAAACTCTTCACATTATCTGCATTAATATTAGTAGGAGTAATGTGCCCTATCAAATTTAATAAACCTTTAGTCTTCTTTGTTTCTTCAAAATTTAAATCCCCATTATTAATGACCAGTTGAGTATTATTATAGCGTCCCCTTACCGTAGGGTATACACCGGAACGCCCGGAGGTCATTCCGGTATATATATCCTACGATAAGGGTGAGCCACGTTCGATCGCTACAGTCACTTCACAAGGTATCATATCATTTCTCATTTGTAAAGCATCATAAGAAAACCACAATATTTTAAAACCAACTTTTTCCTTGTTTCATTTCATAAAACCGAAAGTCTACATTGTATCTTTCAACACTTACTACATGTACATCATCAAAACCTAGCATAAAAGTACTACATGAAAGAGGAAAAATATACAAAGTCTATCTAATCTATCCAAAAACCCCAATTGATCGACCTTTGAGCCATGACTTCTCTTGCCAAAACACAATCTACACGACTGGTAGAGCCTCTCGGAAGTTAGAGTCGTCTCTCGGTCCTGAAAAGGCAAAGTTGTAATTTTAGTGAGTTTTTTGAACTCAATGAGGTAACCATCATCGATGGTTCACTCAATTCATGCAACACAACAATTCACATAGTACATATTTTACCAAATTATACTTTACATCAGTATCACAATTTCACTTAAGCATAAGCAATTTTGCATTTCAATCAATCAAACATACTTAAACAGACGCATATGAAATGCTCATAAGACTCTTTTCCAATTATTACGTTGTTGTGACCGAGTGCCTGAACTGTCCTGTATCCTTTCTGGAT
>JANIIA010000010.1:38861726-38887263 GCA_027478495.1 Erythroxylum alaternifolium | reverse complement strand
GTAAGCCTATATCTCTAGTTTACTCCAAATTAAAAAGCGTCTCATTTGGAATCCTATAGATCCAGATATAACCAAAACACCGAAGGGTATTCAGGAAGAAAATCCTATTTCACTGTTCCAATAGATTTCGCACTTTGATTTCATCAATAATTCTCAATTTAATTTAGAATGCTACAGAAGCTTATGGAGGGATAGAACACTGTGGTAGGAATCCATTGGTTCAAGAATCACATCATTTGGAGATCTAGAGAAAAAGTTATGGTCATATAAGTAAAAGTAGACGAAGTAGAAAGTAGACTAAGTATAAGATAGATGCAGAAGGTCTAAACAGAAGATAGACGCAGAAGGTCTGAGTCAAAGTAGACGATAAAAGTCAAGCATAGACGCAGAAGGTCTAAACAGAAGATAGACACAGAAGGTCAAAATAGAACATAGACGTAGAAGGTCTAAACAGAAGATAGACGCAGAAGGTCTAAGTCAAAGTAGACGGTAATAGTCAAACATAGACGCAGAAGGTCTAAACAGAACATAGACGCAGAAGGTCTAAACAAAAGATATACGCAGAAGGTCTAAGTCAAAGTAGACAACAAAAGTCAAACATAAATGCAGTGGGAAAAATTACTATAACTTTCCCTACAGATATCGGATTTGTATGTTCTTTATATGGTTTGAAAGAAGACTTCAAGATCGACAACTTCATGAGACCTTTAAAACAAATTCTATCATCTGGAGGGTCAAAAAATGGAGTAGACGATAAGATTAGACGAAACCAACTGAAAAAGCAGACGAATTGAGAAAGGCATACACATTGGAAAAATTGCCATAACTTTCCCTAAAGATATCGGATTAGGGTGTTCTTTATATGGTTTGAAAGAAGACTTCAAGATCTACAACTTTTATGAAGACCTTGAAAACAAATTCTATCTTTTTGAGGGTCAAAACTGACACAGACGATAGGTTCAAACGAAACCAAATGAAAAGGCAGACGAATTGGAAAAGACAGATGCAACGGGAAAATTGCTATAACGTTCACTATAGATATCGGATTTGGATGTTCTTTAGATGGTTTGAAAGAAGACTTCAAGATCTACAACTTTTGTGAAGACCTTGAAAACAAATTATATTGTCTGGAGGGTCAAAAATGGGACAGACGATACTACACAGAAGGAGATGTTTCGGTCAACAACAGAAGAAGCAGAAAGTCAACTTAAGAAGGTATGACGTCATCACAGACAATGTGACGTCATCACAGACGATACTATCTAACTCCTCAACTCAAAAACCATTTTCTTAAAGATCTCTAAGTCTTCATCAACTTTCATATAAAAATCTATATATTCATACATGTTCAGTGAAGAAACAGAGCATATCACCTTCCCATTTCTAACTTTCTACACTAATCCGATACATCACTTCTTTGCTATTTCAACTTCAAGAACCATTTCTACAATACCTGATCACTAATAATCCATCAAAACCCAAATATCACTATACCCCCAATTTTCATCCCCTTAACACAGTGTTCAGGAATATAATGATATGTAAATGACATTCTCATGCAGATGACAGTAACTCATCAGATTTATTTCAAAATCTCCAATATTAAAGAATTTATTCACTACCTTCTTATTGAAAAACTCCAAGATTTTCAACTATCCACAAAACCTAATTTTTTTCATGTAAAAGCGCGTACTCCTCTGTGAACACTAATCCACTTCTGGTTTTTCTTAAAGCAGAAGAAACACTTTAGGAGTAACGGAAATGGTAAGGGATATGAAGAATCAGAGTTAACTCTCCGAAGGAATTTGATGGAAAACTCTGTGTATGGAAAGAATTTCGGAGAAGATGATAATAGGGATAAGAACTTTGGAAAAGTGCCAATCCCCTTTTTAACTCTCGGATTACTCAAACTTGCTTCTGACACATAATAAAAGCAACTTTACACATGTCACTTTCCTAAAGTCTAAGTTCTAACTTAGTTTCTTTTGAACCAACTCCATCTAACTCTCATCTTCACAATCCAACTATTTCCAAATCTTCATTTGATTTCTTCTCCTCTTTTTCCTATTTTCCATAATATCTTATAAATTACAAAAGTAAATCCTAATTTCACCAAAATTCTTAAATCTTATAATTCTACTAAACAATAATATTTTCAATGTAGAAATATTCAAATTCTCAAAAATTCACAATTCAATCCAATTATTCCCAAAATTATTCATGAATGCATGTACAATTATTTTCATGTGCAAGACCTTCACTGATCACATGTATTTGTATGCCATATTATGCATGAGCATGAAAAATGCATTTCTACACTTTCATTTAATACTCCTATTTACTATTCTAATCTCCTATAGGTAACAAGATGTTACAATTATGCTCAGTTGATACAAATTGCTTTTAGACCATAGAACTACCCTAGTGGTTACTGTCTCATTAGTCTTTATTGACTGAGTTTGTAGTTCAGCGACAGAGGGAGGATCCCCAACTTCCTCTCTTGTTTCATCGACAACAATTGAAATCGACCCAATTAATTCCTCCTGCCAATCAGTGCTAAAAACTCTATATATAGGTTGTCATTTTTTGTTAGTAGAGTTTGGCTTCCATAAATAAGAGATGTGAATATCAACACGTATTTTTTCTCCCGTTTCACTAAATCGATGCACAGGAAGGCTATTGGGTAAAGATGCATTCTTTTGCACTTCAATACAAAGTTTTGCATATCCAATTCTCTCCATGTTGGTTGTTTGAGGGTCCATACACACAGGTTTCCCCAAGGCACTGGCTAAGAAACTTAGCCCCTCCACTGTCCAAAATTCCATTAGTAAATCATGAAATTGAACCCACAATGGCATAACCTCAATCCTACTTCTATCAAGTTCCATACCTGGCCTCCATTGTTGTAAAAAGAGTGGCTGACCTCCAATGTGCCACGAGCCTTGTTTTACAATCTCTTTAAAAAATGTTTCATCAGCAAATTTGAAGAGGATGGTACCATCTTCACGTAACATCATGTTTTGTAGGCCTTTGTTTCCCCATTGAGCTCTCGCTGATGCATTTACAGCTGAAAAAGTAGGTTACTTAGTCAAAAAAATCCTATGAGAGCGGTGGACCAAGCTCGGACACCGAAAGCTAATAGCTCCAGAGGTAGAGATACAACCCCATCTTTAAATATATTTTCATAATGCTTCAGCGGACCCTTGTTATAGTGGGAGGGAAATTTGTTACACCAATTTCTAGCTGGTTTTGGAGTATTTGAGGGAGTTGTTGAGACAATAGGCCCCACGGTGGCATTGTTGCCTATAAGTGTGCTTAGGGTTTCCCTTGAAAGAGAAGGGAAATCATTTTTGGAGAGTGAGAAATCACCCTTGTCCATTGCCTCATAGATGGTCGACGAAGGGCCTTCCATCGAGGCGAAAGCGTCCACGATGCTAAATAGGGGAGGGTAGAGGCCAGAGAGGGGTCACTCCTCTCGCTGTACCCGCTGTCGAGCCTCCCTTCATATCTGGGTCACGCTCTTACTGTCGTGCCTCTATCATTTGGGACAGGGGAGGGTAGAGACCAAAGAGAGGTCGCTCCTCTCGTTGTGCCCGCTTTTGTGCCTTCCTTCATATATGGGTCATGCTCCCGCTATGATGCCTCTCCCACTTGGGTCTCGCCACTCCTGCTATCACCTCTCCTTTCAGATCTACATCTCCCTTAAAGAAAATGTTGCTTATAAAAAACAAATCCATAAAATATTTTCTCATTAGGTCTGGCAGGATAGCTAAAATAAACATCTTTCAACTATATATCTCCACATATGATATCCAATGTTCTTCCACTTATTTCATAAGCATCTATCTCTGGCTTTCTATTTATGATCTCAAGCATCTTATATGTTGCAGCTCGACCAGTACCGAATGCACTCATGCAAGGTGTTGTCTCTCCCAAGGACCTGCTAATTAATGTTTCAAGTGTAAGACACAATCAAATGCAGAATTATAAAAGAAGATTGGTATCACAGGAGGATGTTACAAGTACGTGTTTCATTCAGGAAACTATTTAAACAGGATAGGGACCAACTATTTTTTCTTTGCAAATTCTTGAAAGCAGTATGGAGGAGGTTATTGCACACAATACCTAGTAACGACTATACTTATACCTGGGAATAATTTTTGAGTTATGCTATTAGAAATTCAAAGAAAGGTACGACTAATGCAATTATCTACAAAGCTGCATTCACCATTGCCATTTACTCCCTTTATAAGGAGCGAAACTCTTATAGGTTTACTAACTTGAAGAAGGGAAATACCAATTAGCTGACAGGATCCTTAACTAGATTAGGTTAGCCTTAATTTCCAAAAATCTACAATTTAATCTCTCTCTTGACATAAAACGTAGATAGAATCTTTAATGTCGATTATCGTGTTATTATAATTAGTTAATTTTCTTAATTTATTTTGCTTATATGTAGAATATTCGACTTGAACTCATTGTAATTTTATATTAGTTTTGTCAATAGATAATGTTATATTCATTTTAAAAAAACTATGGTCATCAAGTAAACAAGGAGATTATTATATTCAATTTCTTATTAGAACATAAAAAATGGTGGATTATAGAGATAGTAAGTCTCGAATCTATGTTTTCTTTCTAAAGATTCACATAAAAATCCATTATCTCTAGCTCTACTCCCCTGTTAGCATCATTTAACACTAGAACTTGGTAGGCCAAATAGTGGTTTAAGTACCAAGAACCAAAACTAAAAATACAAAGAGCACGGTTTGTTTACTATTGGACACTACTTTGTTTACATAGTTGTGTTGACAAAGTTAAATTTTAATTGGTCTTGCAAATGAAACTGTTCCTGGAAATGCACATTGGGAACTTGAAATCCTGCTGTTTCTTCCATTTTCATTTAGATAAAGACTATTTCTTTCCTTGTAACCAAGTAAAGAAATACTGATATACCTATCTATACGGCTATAAAAGTTTAAAGAAATAAATTCTTTCCGCACTTATTTTAATCAGAATTATTTAAATTTTTTGTGATATTCAAAATCTGAAAAAGATTTTTTAAATTATTTTAGCAAAATTACAATTAAAATTAAATTAGAAAGATTATACATAATACAATACTACAAATTATTTCTTAAGTGATTTGGAATAATAAAAACATATTTAAAAATGTTGGAAAATGATTCAAAGTTGTTTAAAATGTGGTCCTTTTTTTTTTAGTTATCCAAGTTTATTTAAATTGTTTCCTTTATATTAGGTATTTAAACTTTTAAACTTTTGATTTGTTTGGTTAATCTTGATATTGGCTAAGTTTGTTATTTAATTGCCTATATATTTAAGCCTTCATCGTTAATATAAACGGTACCCATCAATAAATTGCCTCTTGCATTACCTCTTTTCTAATCTATTTTTGTTTTGTTGATTTCTAGTTCTAAAACCTAACATGGTATCAGAGCTCCTTATGATCTTAAGGAGCCTGTAAGTGTTCGAGAGATAGTAGCGACACGACGTCTAATAATACATCAAATCTTTCACCTCCAATTTTTAATGGTGAGAATTATTAAGTATGAGCAATCAAAATGAGAGTTCACTTGAGAGATATTGGCTTATGGTAGTGGGTTGAAGGTGAAAAGCAAATACCACCTCTAGGAAATAACCCAATACGCAATCAAATTAGGGTTCATGAAGATGAAGAAGTTAAAGCTTCAAGAGCCTTATCTTAAATTCATATTGTTGTCTCTTAATCAATTTTCTCAAGAATTATGGTTATAAAATAGCCAAGGAAGCTTGGAAAGAGATTTTGAGATTCTAAGAATGGAAGAAAAGGAGACTTTATAAGAGTTTTCTAACAAGCTAATGATTGTGGTAAATAAAATTAGATTGATAGGAGGAGAGCTGCTTGATAGCAGGATCGTAAAGAAAGCGCTTGTAAGCTTGTCCAAAAGATAGGCAACAATTTCATCTTTAGAGGATTCAAGAGCTATCAATCAAATTACTTTGCTTGAATTAATCAATGCCCTGCATAGTCAGGAGCAAAGAAAAATGTTGAGAAAAGAAGGAATTCAAGAGGTAGTTGAGAGAGCTTATCTAGCAAATGCCTCATCTTAAAAAGAAAAACTCAATCTCAATATGGTATTTGCAAGAAGTCTGGTCGTGATGAAGACAATTGTTGGCACAAGGGAAAGCCTCAGTATTTTAAATGCAAAAAGTTCGGGCATATACGAAGGAATTGTAAAAATAAGACTTAAGAAAGTGTCAATTTGGCACATGTTGAAGAAGAAGAAATTTTGTTTTAATATTAGTAAGAAGTGCATCAAGAAGCAGCTTTTGGAGAGAAGTGATCCAACCATTGAAGGGTGATGGGAAGTACATCTCAGGTTCAAGAATTCTTACAACTTTGAAATAAGAGGGAATATTGGAGAATGATTCAAAGTTGTTTAAAATGTGGTCCCATTTTTTTTTAGTTATCCAAATTTGTTTAGATTGTTTCATTTATCTATAGTATTTAACCTTT
Organism: Erythroxylum alaternifolium; assembly: GCA_027478495.1. Classification (NCBI taxonomy): domain Eukaryota; kingdom Viridiplantae; phylum Streptophyta; class Magnoliopsida; order Malpighiales; family Erythroxylaceae; genus Erythroxylum; species Erythroxylum alaternifolium. Next base: position 38,880,746 of record JANIIA010000010.1, on the reverse strand, counting down.
TAAACTTTTGATTCTTTTGGTCAATTTTTACCGAGATATGAGCGAAGTTTATTATTTATTGCCTATATATTTAGGCCTTCAACGTCAATATAGATCTAGAGAACAAATGGTATTAGAACCACTGTTTTGAATTCTGTACTGTACCGACTGATATCGGCCAGAACGTACCGTACCTGTCAAAAAATAGTACCAAATTATGTTTAAAAAAACTGGTCAATACCGGCCAATTCGCTTGGTATCGGCCAGTACCGGTTGATATTTAAAATATCAGTCAATACTGTAAATTTTTTAAAAATGGAATGACTTTTTTGTAAAATTTTTAAAAATTTCCCACGTCCCCCTCCCTCCCTTTTCAAACATTTTTTTAATTAACTATTTATTTCAATTTTTATTGTGATTTTTAAATTTTTATTTTTAAAATAAAATAAATATTTTTATTACTCATAATAATTTATACAATAAATAAAACTTTAAAATAAATTATTTTTAATTAAATTTATTTTAATCTTTTATATAATATTTATTAATAAAGTATTAATAAAATTATTTTATTTTTAAAATAAATTATTTAAATTTTATTATCTATAAAATGATATTTATTTTTAAATATATTTGAATTGTTAAATCAAATTTTATTTAAAATTTATATATTTTGAAAATATAATAATTAATTTTACGAATTCAATTTAAATTAGGTTATTTACAATTTTATTAATAATTAATTTTAATTAATTAAATATTTTTAAATTCTTATTAATAATTAATATATTAAATAATTAAATAATATATTTAATTAATAGTAAATTAAATAATATATGTTTTTTTTCAGGTTTCATTTCTAATTATTTGTTTTCTTATCATGAATTTTTGTTGTAAATTGTAATAATTAGAAAGTTAAGGATGTTTGTTGTGTTTTTTTATTTGATGTTTTAGCGTAATTATTATTTATTATATGATAAAATTGTAATATTTCAAATACTTTGTATTGTTCTTTTTTTTTTGTTAGCCCATGAGATGTCCTAGGAGAATCCCAACTATGGAAAGGTGCCTTTAAGTCATCTACACCTAGGCTAATTTTCGCTCGCACTGGGTCAGCCCGTAAGGGGTAAAGTGTCGGCCAAACAAGTTTTTCCATTCCCAGGGCTCAAACTTGAGACCTCTGGTTAAGTGATGAGAATACTGAACTATTCACATTAACTTGTGTAATGATAATTGACTTTTTTCATATTAATTGTGGTTATTACTTATATGTGAAATATATGAAAATTATTGTTATTTCATATTAATTGTGGTTATTATTTATTATTATGATTTTTGAAAACATAGTTGATGTAAACTTATAAATTATAGAGTACAACTATACAGTATGATAATTGACTATTTTGCAATTTCTAAAAAATTTAGGAGCTATTTTATAAATTTAAAAAATTACCTGAAATGATACTAGTGTTGACCGGTACCGATGTAGTACCGTACTAAAATCTAATCCAGTACCAAATTCGGTGCGGTATTTACAACATTTATTATTGCTATATGTGGGAACGAAGACGAAAAAAAGATAGGAGTAAAACAAAAGTGATTTTCTATCAGATAGTAATATATATTACTATATAGCATAAGTATTTAAGCATTTTAAAATATTACTGATATGTTTTTCTATTATTATTATCTAATATGAGTAAAAAAATTTAATATTTTATTTTAAAAGTAAAGTTACGTATTGATTGATTAAGAAATTATATAATTTATTTGATTATTCGATAACTAAATATTTTTAGTAAATATCACAAGTATGATATATAATTAAAGACATCAATGTTTAAATTAAAAAATATAAGCACCATAAAAATTTATGTAAATTCATTTACGAGGGTAATATGCACCCAAAAAATATTAACAATATTGAAAAAATATCTTATACTCATATTATATATCAATTTGCAGCAAGATTGCTTCTTTTCCAGGATCAGAAGCAGTAGTAGCTTATACAGTTTTAGCACTAGTGTGTAATGCGACCAAGGAAGCATAGACACCGTCGGGGATGTTGATTAAGGTATCATGGCTGCCCTTTTCTGCAATGACTCCATTTTTTACTACAGCAATTAAATCTGCATTCCTGATGGTGGACAGTCTATGTGCTACAACTACTGTTGTCCTGTTGACCATGACTCTATCAAGAGCATCTTGGACCACCCTCTCTGATTCAGCATCTAATGCACTGGTAGCTTCGTCCAGTAATAGTATCTTTGGATTTTTTACGATGGCACGAGCAATGGCTACTCTTTGCTTCTGTCCACCTGATAATTGGATTCCCCTCTCTCCTACTATTGTATCATAGCCCTGAAATAAGTGTGGTTTTAATAACATTGTTTTAGGTAATACTAGAAATAATGTAAGAATGAATTTGACTTCAATATATAGCTATCTTACCTGTTGTAAACCAGAAATGAACTTGTGAGCATTGGCTAATTCTGCTGCAGCTATGATTTCTGCTTCAGTTGCATTTCCTCCTTTTCCATAAGCAATGTTAGCACGTATGGTGTCATTGAATAAAGCAGGTTCTTGGCTTACTAGTCCCATTTGTTGCCTTAACCATCTTAGTTGAAGCCTCTGAATGTCCGTTCCGTCAAGTGTGATAGTACCTGAATTTGGATCATAAAATCTTTGCAGCAATGCAATTACTGTTGATTTTCCACTCCCACTTTCCCCAACAAGAGCCATCGTCTAGGAAAAATAGAAAAATGGTATTAGAATGTCATGTTAATTTGATTTCTGCTTCGTCACTTCTCCCAACAGTGGCATACCAGAGACATACCTTTCCAGAAGGAATGCTCAAGTTGATGTCTCGGAAAATTTCAACATCTGGTCGAGATGGATAACTAAAACTCAGATGTCGAAGCTCGATTTCTCCAGTAACATTTTCCGGTGTCAGTCCTGACTCATTGCTTGGGTCTATTTCTGACTTTCGGTCTATGAATGAAAAAACAGAAGCAGTCGCAGCCTTCGCCTTGGAAGAATCGGGAGCAAAGCCGCTTGTTTGGGACACTCCTATGGCTGCCATCGTTAAAGAAAAGAACACCTGCAAAATAAGTATAGCATTACTAATTTTAACAGGGCAATTCAAATCTTTAAAGATAAGGATTTTGAATATGTCAGAGTTGTATTTGCTCACTTGGAAAACATCTGAGAATGTTGTGTGCCCACTCTCTACTAGTCGTGCTCCGGCATAGAAGCTTGTTGCGTAGAAAGCAAAAAGAAAGAATGATGATAATCCAAATCCACTGCCACTGATCAATCCCATCCTCACTCCAGTGTTCATGGGGCCTTCACATTTCTTTTCATATAATTGCATTACCTTCTCTTCTGCGCAGAAAGAGGCAACAGTTCTTATACTCCCAACTGCATCATTTGCTACTTGGCTTGCTTCCTCGTACAATTTCTGCAGGAAATTATATTTGCATCCGGTTAAGTAATGATATAGATCATGAATGAAATTATTCTGTACTTATACTTGCCTAGAACAAAACCAACAACATAAATTTTATATTTTTCGACACAACCTGTAGCTTTCCAAGAATGTCAAAACCAAAATTTTCATTTCCTGAAAAAAAAAAAACAGAACTTTTAAGGCATACCTTTGCATCTGCACTGAATCCTTTCAAGAACTTTATTTGCAAAAGGCCGTTGATGCCTACCAAGGGGACTATAGCCAGGATTATTAGTGCTAGTTGCCAACTTGCAGTGAAGGCAATGATCAAAGCTGCAATAGCCGTAGCAATGCTTTGAACCATTTGGGCTAGTGCGTCTCCAACGAGGCCGCGAACAGTTGCTGCATCTGCTGAGAGCCTCGCGCCAACTGCCCCACTTGAATGTTCAGGCTCATCGAACCAACCAATCTCCATGTTAACCACCTTCTCAAAGCATATTGACCTGATCCGTTGAATTAACTTATTCCCAGCTATTGAAAACAAGTATGTTCTGGTTGGACTGAGCACAAGTGTTGCTAGGCCAAGGATCACAAACATTAGTGCCCAGAACCTTGAATCCTTTCTCAACTCCTGAGGTGGTTCAAAGAATGTTTTTATTGCTTTGGACACCAATACACCATAAATTGGCAATATTGTTCCATTCACAGAAGCTATAATAGCACCAAGTATAAGAAAAGGAAGCTCTGGCTTGTTCAGAGAGGCAAGGCGTCGGATTGGAACCTCCGGGGGTTTTATACTAGGTGGAGAACTTTCTAAATCGTCCAAGTGGTTATCAGGGGCTTCAAGTCCTGTAGGTATACCGAACGAGACTGAAATGGAGTGCCTACTACTGCTATTTCTTGAGGATCCACGACTAAAGGATCGCATCAATGACCTTCTTTGGCTTGACATTCTAAATGATTCTCTGGTGATCTCAGATTTTTGGTTTTCTGACCCTTTGTTTACTTCCTGTAATCGTATAAGCTGAGCATATGCTCCATGATGGTCCTCAAGAAGTTCTGAATGTGAGCCTGTTTAATTGATCGAAAGAGCTAGCATGTTTAGATGAGATTTTCTTTCTTCAGAATGCTAACTTCTGGATATAAAAAGTTGTAAAAGATTACCTTTTTCAACTATCTTTCCTTGATGAATAACTGCAATCATATCGGCATTTCTCACAGTGGTCAAACGATGGGCAACAATAACTGTAGTTCGATTGACCATTATTCTATCTAATGCCTCTTGTACTATCTTCTCAGATTCTGCATCAAGTGCACTTGTAGCTTCATCCAAAAGTAAAATCCGAGGGTCCTTCAGGATTGCTCTGGCTATTGCAATTCTTTGCTTCTGTCCACCAGAAAGCTGAGTGCCATGCTCGCCAACCATAGTGTCAAGCCCCTAAGTGAATGCAAATACATTTGATACAATCATAAAATGAAGACAGAACTCGGGAACAAAATTGTAAAAATGAAGAAGCCATAGAACCTGTGGTAGTTTGTCGATGAACTTAGCAGCATTGGCTAGTTCAGCTGCTGCTCTTATTTCTTCAACAGTCGCACCTTCTTTCCCATATGCAATGTTATCCTTGATACTGGATGTAAACAGCACAGGTTCTTGGCTTACTAGACCTATTTGTCCCCTAATCCATTTAAGCTGCAAGTCATTGAGGTTAACTCCATCTATGAGTATCTCGCCAGCCTGTGGATCATAAAATCTCTCTATCAGACTGATCACTGTTGATTTCCCACTTCCACTGTGCCCAACCAAAGCTGCAGTTGTACCACTTGGGATGAAAAGAGAAAAACCGGAAAATATTTGCTCATCCGGTCTGGTAGGATAAGTAAAATAAACATCCTTCAACTCTATATGTCCACGTAAGTCATCCAATATTCTTCCACTTGTGTCATAAGCATCTATCTTCGGCTTCCTGTTGATAGTCTCAAACATCCTATATCCTGCAGCTTGACCAGCACTAAAGGCACTCATACAGGGAGACGCCTGTCCCAAGGACCTGCAAATTCCACGCCAAAAGTTTATTTAAATTCCCTGATCTTAGAAATATGTGCTTGTGTGCGCAGTATTTAACCAGCAGTAAGAGTCAAAATGGAACTCACATAGATGCAGTCAATACAGCAACAATCACATTAATGACTTGGCCCCCTTTATACCCATTTTGCGATATTAATCTGCTACCATACCACACAGCCAGGGAATAAGTACTGAACACGATGAACATAATTGCGCCAAGACCGATTCCGGCAACCAACCCTTCCTGAACCCCGGACTTGTAAGCATTAAGCAGAAATATGTTGTAAGCATTGATTGCTCTCTTTTCCCCAGTGAATGATGCTACCTGAAAATATCAAACTATTGTTATACTTGTTGAAGAATGTAAATTTTCAATATGAATTCCCTTAGCTGTGACTACATGACATACAGTTCTGATTGAGCCAACGGTCTGTTCTACTACAGTTGCCGCTTCTGCATAAGCTTTTTGGCCACGAGTTGCCGTTCTGGATATCAAAATGGACATGGTTGCTCCAGCTAGCACTAAAAAGGGGATCGAAGATAACATCACCAGGGTAAGGGACCACCCTTTAACAAACGCTATAATGAAGCCGCTCAGGAATGTTGCTATTAGCTGCAGAAATTTTCCAACCTGCACAAATTCAACAGGTTTGTCTAACATTCTCTTCATATTCCACATTTATTTGATGATTGCTGGTTTATAGCAAGTACCTTTTCACCTATTGCATCTTGTATGACAACTGTATCACCAGACATTCTGCCAATAACCTCTCCTGTGCTTGTATCCTTGTCAAAGAAACCAATATCTTGTCTCAATATGGTCTTCAAGTAGATATGCCTTATTCGTGCTGCCTGTCTCTCCCCTGTGATCATCCAGCAGGCAACCTCTGACAAAGAATGGATTGGTCTGAGTCTTTATATCGCAAAATTTTTGATAAATTAGTTGATTTTTGAATATGAGATGTACTTACGAAGCATGGCAGCTACTCCAGCTCCCACTCCCAAGTAAACGAATTTCAGAGAAACCTACGTTTGTCTAGACAAACTTAGCAACTTCCAGTTATCAACAATTCGAACGATTTACAAGAGACAGGACATTGGCAATCTAATCTCAAGCATCATAATGTCTTTACCTTGGAAACTTTGTGGACGATGTTTGTCTGGGTTTCTCCAAAAGAATTAACTATTTCCCCGAAAATCAAAGTCATTATTGGAAGAGACAAACCATTTCCAATTGCACCAACTGTTCCAATGATCATGAGCAATGTGTCCGTTGAATCCGCGAAGGAAAACAGCTTCAGAAACGGAATTGTATTTCTCTTCACAGGCTCTTCTTTGTCACTATTCAAGTCTGAGCTTCTCTTATGCTCTATTCCTTTCGAAGATGAGGCTGTATTATCCCTCCCCCTGGCCATGATGTGCAGTTGGAGATAGTAAAATGGACAATCTATAAACTTCTTTCAGAATATGCACAACTTAACTGAATCTGTAGGACACAAGCCATAAGAGAAGAAATCAACATCGTGGAATATGGAAGAAACACTGGAATAAAAAATTAAAAAAAAAAGATTAAGAAGATTGTCTCATGACCATATTAAAATGGGAAAGAAGAAGAGAGCAGTTAGAGGACCAGAATGAACTTATAAAAATTAGCATAGCTCCAGGCTGTTTTATGTGTTCTTTTAGTTGTACAATCACATATCAACATCTATAATCCTACATTATAGTCAAAGCTGTTCTCATCGTGAACTGAAATCTTGTGTGATGCAGTTAGCTGCTTCCTTTTTCTTGCATAAAGAAAAGTTCTTAAGTATCTCCTTGACGTGGGCAACCATGTCTCTGCACGACTTGAGTTTTGAATATTTTAGTACTTTAATTGATATACAAAATAGACTGAGCACCGATATATATGCTCTCTGACACATGCATGTTTTCTTTTTTTTACAGGTTTCAATAACTGTCACGCTTCCTGGAACTTACCTGAATTATAACGTCAAATACTTTGTTATAATAATAATCATGTGTTATTAAATTTCATTCATATATTTACGTAAAGTATACGTAAATGTATGAATAAGATTTAATAGAACGTAATTATAACACCATAATTAGAAAAAAATATTTGATCCCCTAAATTGTCACCTCATGTTCAACCTGTCTTCACACTGCAGTGGATTTGGAACTCAGATTTAGAGGGAAAGTTAGGGAACAGGAACATTTTTCTGCACCCAAATTTGGAACTCAGATTTAGAGGGAAAGTGAGGGAACAGGAACATTTTTCTGCACCCAAATGCTTTTAACAAAGTTAACTTCGATTAAAAAGAATTTTAATATTATAACAATCTCTTAAACCTCCCTTCTACAGAATTTTCAAAAATTGTTAAATTTTGGATAGAAAATATACCTTTTTAACATAAATAAATAATAACGTTAAAGCATGATGAGAAAGAACTTGAAATTGTTTTATTATTGTTATTCACGACGAGGACGACTCCTTTTTTACGGGTCTCTTTTAAAAACAAGTTTCCTCTTTTTTACGGAATTTTTGACTGTGTAGTTATCATTATTCTTTACGATGACTCCTCTCCGGTGATAATTTGGTAGTTAATAAAAAGTGAAAATAATATAATAATTTAAGGTCGAAAGAGACTTGACTTGACTTAAACCCATGTGCTTTCCTGTGATCGAAGAAATATTTAATCACTTCATTGAAAATCAAACCTTATAAGCTAGTTTTTTAACATTTTTGGTATGGTGGACATTACCAGGCTCAATTAATTTGCAATAATATATATGTTATTTAAATACGAAGCAAGGTCAACGGTAAATTGAATGCAAAACCTCAATTCTGTGGCGCTAAGCCTAACGGCACATAATCATATAATTGAAGAAGAGCATCCACGAACCATCCCACGTCTCATCAAATTGTCCAAACCCCACGTCGTGTAGAGTGGAATTTCTGATATCGATTCGAATATGCCATGCTTATACAGGATGATAGTGCCCAATTGCCTAACAATATAAAGAGTTCTACAGATTTCCAACAAACAACATAGAAATGATATTGGTATGCACTATAAGATGTAAGCTCATACATAATCTTCAAGAGGCTGCGGTCCACGCTCAATGGTCGGCAGGCAAAAGAATATCTGAAATTATACTAATAAATATTAATGTTATATTTTATCCATGTTAAAATGAATATGATTTTTGGTATATTATTCATAATTTTAATTAGAAAAGTTTCGCTGTTTTGTAAGTTTACTCAATTCAAATGAATCGAAACTCAATTAAAAATAATAGAAACCTTGGATGTTGACTCTTTACCCACCATCCAAACTATATGTGTTTAAATAAGGCTCGCCTTCATATGATGGAGCAGGTTCTGGTAGTTGTTATTAGGTTGCTGATTTAATTGTTTCATTAAACCAAACGTGGACTTTGAAATTTGAACAGACAAGGGGGGGATTTATTTTCTACTAATATAGTCTTAATCCATATTAGCAAGCAATGTAGCATCAATTTCAGTAGACTTTGAATCCAAGACCTACAATATTGGAAATTCTTAAGTTTCTTTGGTCTTGTGAAAATGGAGAGAGCAGTTAAAAGATTGTTAATGGCCAAATCCGCAGAGTCGGTATCAACAATAGATTTAAAGCACAAACATAATAAAACTATAATTTGTAAATCAAATAAGAATATACAGGGAAGGAAGAAACTCTGATTTAAGGTCAACAAGCAAATTTAGTTTTGATCGGGATTTTAGTTGGTCTTCGCAATCCGACTCACTTGAAACAATACAACTCAATTTGTTAAAACGACTTGGTTTTATTTGATAAATGAACCAATCAACATGTTTTTAGATATGTCAATAGGTCGGGTCGTGCCGGGCCAGGGTAGCATAGTAGCCCGCAGGCCGATTTGTGGCTCGGCCTGTCATTTATTTTTTTAAGCAAAAAAATTTCAAAACGACGTCATTTTAGAAATAACGAGCGGGCCACGGGTTGGGCAGGGCCAACCGGTGATCTAATTCTGACTGACCATAGTCAGTTTATGATCCACCCGTGGCTTAGTCAATCCGAGCCAAAAATCGGTCAGGCCGGCCTATTTTGTCATCCCTATTTGTTTTATTTGGAAGACATTGGACATGCCCAAATCCCGATTAGACTTTGTGCTTTCCAAGTTGTCCATGGACAGAAATAGATCTGTGCTTGATTGGCCCATTCCCATTCTTGGAATATCAAATATTTGGTTAAGTTTAATTTAATTGTCAAACTGATTTATTAGAGAGGGGAAATCTATTGAAATATAATTGGGGAAAAAGCTAGGGTTCCTTAATTCAATCATTAGAGAAGAGAAATCACCACAAAGAAGACGAGTTTACTGATGAGCATGTTTAATTGTTATCCCCATTTTGAATTATTGTAGAATTTCCCTTTTTGATGTTTTTTGGCATCCCCATTAATTTTAGTTGCACACAACATTCTTTAAGTGTTGCTACAAACATCAAGAATTATCAGGATTTTCCTATAAATTTCCTTTGAGGATAAAGTGATTTTTGGAAGTCCCTCATGTCACTATCAAAATTCTCTATGCTAGATCAAGGACATTTACCTTCCTATAGCATAGCCTAAAATAACATTTTCTCTATTCAAAGTGTAGATATGTTATATATTAACAAAAAAGAAAATGTTTGCCTTTAGTAACAAAAGATGTGTAACTACTCAATCAAACTTACTAGTTTTTGACATAAGTAACCACTTTCGGGTGCTTCTTAAGTGCTAAAGCAGTTTATTGTTTTTATGTGTTATTTGCTATTTATATTTGTCTTGCGTAATTCTTTCTTCTTTTTTGGAAAATTTTTGCTGGAGTGGTGAGCGTGTGGCAGTTGGTTTAGCAATTATGTACTTCTTCAGGCTTTTTGTTGTAGATTTTATTCAATGATCTAGTTTTGTCCTCATTTGGCCTCAAAATGTTATTTTGTGAAATTTTTAATAGAAATTGACTTTCACCAAAAAAACCGCCAAAGGATATAAATTTATATAAGTTATATATACAAACATGGTACAAGATTTTACAATGCATTATTCTACTTTATGATTAATGAAATAGAAATACGGTATATGATTCTATAATGCATTATACATAATTACATCAATTTGATAGTATAATAAAATTGCATGTATTTGGTACTAAAATTACATATTTTAGTATTTATTTTTGTTATAGGTACTATTTGAGGAATGGATAGCACTTTAAACCAAATAATGAGGTTTGAGTACTTTTGTGGTAGATTCTTCAAATTCAAACTAGAAATAATATATAAGGAGAGGAGAAAGATTGTTTTAGTTGTAAGGTAGATGAGATTACATTGGTTGATTTTATACTTAATGTTAAGAGATTAAGGTATGGAGAGGCATAGAATTTTACCTATAAATAACCACATGAGTTATTTGAAGATGATTCGAGACCATTACAGAATGATAATGATGTGAGAAACTTGATAGGTGCAATTAAAGCAAGAAAATTGAAGACAATAGAGGTTTATATTTATTTATTTTATTTTGTGTTGATTTTAGTGTTTAATTAATAAAATCATTATTTATTTTATTTTAGAAGGTGACAAATGCAGATTATACCAAATTTGGCTTGAAATATCTAATTGAAGCATCATTTGTCAAAGCCACAACTTTTAAGAAGATGAAGTAAAAGATGATAGATTGTTGAAACTAATAAAATAAGATTGCGCTTAGAGCCAAATTCACTCTAGGAAGTTTAGTCTAATTAGGAGGCTTTATTTTCAGTCCCATTATAGAAGGATTTTGATTTGTTTCAAGCATCATCTATGGAATATTCATAGACTACAGTTTTGGAAAGGGAAGAATATGTAATTCTCTATTTCTTTTGTCTTCTTTCTTCTATCTTTGGTACAGAATAGTCTTGAGTGGCTAAATCTGAATTTTTTGAATCAAAGGGAATTGAAAATCCACTTGTAGCTTTTAGAGGTTTTGTTCTAAATTTGATTTTATTTTAATTTAAGTATTTTTAAATTTCTTATTCTTTTAATTTATTTATGAGTAATTAATATTGAATGATCTGGTAAATTAATTTTATATTGATTACTCTATTGCTATCTATAAGTCTAATGATATGTAATTGCCATAAATGATTGGTACAAGTAGCAAATAGGTTATTTATATATTGGCATATCTGACTTATGAGAAACAAAGGACAAATCCAATACCAGGTGAACAATTTTGCTAATACTTAGGGAAGAACATGGTTAGAAGATCAATCATCATGCCTATGATAAAAAGGTAGAAGGAAAAAGAAAAATAAAATAACCAAGGGGTGTGAAAGAAAGGTATTATTTCAACAAGAACTGGAAGACATGTCATACGCAAGAAACGTAAACAAGTTGGATATAATTTCAGAACTTGCAAGATGCCAACACCTAGGCCTAGTTCTAGGAGATAAATGATGATAAGCTTATTTATTTCATGTTGAAGAAATAATTAGAATATATAATATAAAAAGTTGTTCTTATTTCTTTCTCTTGGGTCAAGAGCAAATATCTTCCTAAGAAAGCATTGTACTAGATGCATGATAAAGTAAGGGAAAATATATTCAAGAAACTAGAATAAAGAAGAAGGCAACCAAAATTAGAAGATTTTATATCTCAACAAGGTTAAGTGCAAAAGAAGAGGTTGGACCAGCAAAAAGAACAAGGAGTAAAGGAAGTTTATAATTTATGATCTTTGTATTTATAGGTAACTCATGTGGACTTTTTGGCATATAATTATAGACACCTCACTTTTATGATATGGATAGCTTATGTGGTCTTATATAATTATGGACATCTCACTTTTATATTATTTGTTGATGTTATATGTTGAATCATGTATTGTAATTACAACATCATGCGCAAGAAATTATTTTGTTGATCTTTTAAATTTATTGACTACTTTTAATTATATAAACTAACTCATTTATATGTAATTAGAATACCATGTATAGAGAATCATTTTGTTGATCTTTTGATTTGAATTTAAAGGCACGTGTTAGAGGCAATTAAAATCACATATCATTTTTGTTAATTTAATACAAAATATAATACGAAATGTCATAATTTAAAATCATTATTTAATACATATTGTCATAAAGGTACAACTCCTCTCATCCTTATTGCTTGTACATACAAATACAAATTATTGCATCAGACATAATTTATGGCAATCATCAAACTCGATACCTAACTAAGTTTACTATCTCCTTTTTATTCATTAAAATCCATGTTCTTCTCTCTTAATTCATTCATGACATCAATACTTTTTGGAGTCATTTTTTCATCAAATAACAAATTGTAATATTTCCTTTTCCCGCAATAAATAAGATTAATAATCATCTATTTCTTATAATCCTTCTTTAGAGTAATTAAACTTTACATAGAATTTACCCTATATTTTGGACATGTAAAGAATCCTTCTACAATTCTCTAATGTCCAAGAAGTCTACAAAAGAGCCTATAGCCTGAAGTCTGCAAAGAAGCCTATAGCCTATCATTGTAATAAGCCTGGACACATTGTTGCATACTTGCTATTATTGATGTTAATAATTCAATATATGAAAATATAATAAAGTTACTATCAAATATTTACCTACCACAACACTAAATTATTTTTGTAGCCATTAGAATCAATTGGAAGGTAAGAAATAATTGAGATAAACAAAATCTAAGTTCTACAACTGAATAAAGCAATAAAGATAAAAAGTAGGCATATCATACAGAATGAGTAGTATTTCTTTAGCAAGAACTGGAAACATGTCACATATAGGAAATGTAAATAAGTTAGATATAATTTCAGAACTTGCAAGATGCCAACACCTAGGCCTATTTCTAGGAGATAAATGATGGTAAGCTTATTTAATTCACGTTAAAGAAATAATTAGAATATATAATATAAAAAGTTGATCTTACTTCTTTCTTTTGGGTCAAGAGCAAATATCTTCGTAAGAAAGCATTGTACTAGATGCATCATAAATTAAGGGGAAAATATATTCAACAAACTAGAATAAAGAAGAAGGCAACCAAAATTAGAAGATTTTATATCTTAACAAGGTTAAGTGCAAAAGAAGAGGTTAGACCAGCAAAAAGAACAAGGAGTAAAGGAAGAGTATAATTTATGATCTTTGTATTTATAGGTAACTCATGTGGACTTTTTGGTATATATTCGTAAACACCTCACTTTTATTTTATGGATAGCTTATGTGGTCATATAATTATGGACATCTCACTTTTATATTTTTTGTTGATGTTATATGTTGAATCATGTATTGTAATTACAACATCATACGTAAGAAATTATTTTGTTGAATCTTTTAAATTTATTGCCTACTTTTAATTATATAAACTGACTCATTTATATGTAATTACAATACCATGTATAGAGAATCATTTTGTTGATCTTTTGATTTGAATTTAAAGGCATGTGTTAGAGGCAATTAAAATTACATATCACTTATGTTAATTTAATAAAAAATATCATACAAAATGTCATAATTTAAAAACATTATTTAATACATAATGTCATAAAGGTACAACTCCTCTCATCCTCATTGCTTGTACATACAAATACAAATTGTTGCACCAGACATAATTTATGACAATATCATCAAACTTGATACCTAACTAAGTTTACTATCTCCCTTTTATTCATTAAAATCCATGTTCTTCTCTCTTAATTCATTCATGACATCAATACTTTTTGGAGTAATTATTTCATCAAATAAAAAATTGTAATATTTCCTTTTCCTACAATAAATAAGATAAATAATCATCTATTTCTTATAATCCTTCTTTAGAGTAATTAACTTTACATAGAATTTACCCTATATTTTGGATATGTAAAGAATCCTTCTACAATTCTTTAATGTCCAAGAAGTCTCCAAAGGAGCCTGTAGCCTATCATTGTAATACTCCTGGACACATTGTTGCATATTTGCTATTATTGATGTTAATGATTCCATATATCAAAATCTAATAAAGCTACTATCAAATATTTACCTACCACAACACTAAATTATTTTTGTAGCCATTAGAATCAATTGGAAGGTAAGAAATAATTGAGATAAACAAAATCTAAGTTCTACAACTGAATAAAGCAATAAAGATAAAAAGTAGGCATATAATGACAAAAAGAGTAGTATTTCTTTAGCCATAAAGGTAAGAAGTACATCACCTAAACTCAAAACTAATAAAGCAACAGGTGAGTATATTTCTTTTTGTGTTATAGTTTGATTATAAAAGACACACACACACACACATATACCTACATATAAGAGATTAGAAAAGTTCATCTTATATATATATTTATATTCAAAATACATCACTGAACCAATTGTAAAAGACATAAATATTTTTAATAAAAAGTATGTATTATATCAAAAACTAAAATTTAGTTTTCTATTAGCAGTAAATTTATTCTTTATAGGTTTGCAAGTTATTCTAGTAGCTCTGCATGATTTAAAATTATATAACTTATAGTTACTTAAATGAATGTATTTAATTCTTGGAATCCAATAGTTTGACAAAAATTGTTGTAATAGAGCATAGCTACTAAATGTTGAAAGATATTATATATAAAACAATTGTTATATAATTTCAAAAACTATTGTCATATAAACACACACAACTCTTTGTTTTGAATGTACAAAAATAGAGGTTGAAATGATGCAAACAAATGAGCAAGATTTATAGTAGTGATATTTTACAGTCTGCACATAGCCAATTGATGGTAGAAAACATTAAGAGTATTGCGTGCAACTAAAATGAATAGGGATACGAAATATCAAAAAAGGAAAATTCTCTATTAATTTAATAAGGGGGATAATAATTAAACATGTTCACTACTAAACTTGTCTTCTTTACAGTGATTTCTCCTCTCCATTTCTCCTGTCCAGTGATTGAATTGACAAAGTCTTCTCTCAATTGTATTTTAATGGATTTCTCCTCTCTAGCAAATCATTCGACAAACCCTAGGTAAATCCTCTACCCCCTGATATTCCTCTCGTTCTTCATTCTATTTTATTCTTTTCTTTGCTTCATGCGGCATCGTGTGGGAAATGATAAACTATGCCACATGAAGCTAAATGTCATGTGAGTTAAATAACTGACACAATGTTGTTAGTTAGGTGGCAATATTACTGTCACGGTAAAAGAACCACTACAATAAAAACAATATTTGGTTACGAAAAAATTTGTCGCTAAATGTCTAAAAATCATTGCTAATAGTCATTAGTGACGATTTATATTTGTCATCAAAAATATCGCTAAATTCCCATAGCTGAAAACTAGAGACAACGTTTTTCACTAATCATCGCTAATAATTTTTGCTTACGCTTTATTTTAGTAGCGATAAACTATTAGCAACCTTTTAAGAAAATGTCGCCAATACATTTTGGACACGTTTAAGTTTCGTAGGTAAAAATTCTTATTTACTTTTTCAATAACGTAGCTAATTGTCTTTAGCTACGTTTCTAAAAGTATAGCTAAAAAGTTTTAAATACGTTTTTTAAAATATAGCCAAATGTTTTTAGCTGCGTTTTATAAAATATAGTCAAAATTTTAGTATACATTTTAATAAAATGTTGTATCATATTAATTATAATTATTTGTAACATTTTTAATCCATATTATTGTATATAATATTTAGATTTTTGTGTTAATTTATTATACAAAAATTTTATACAAAAATAATTGATAATTTGAAGCATTATATAAAAAAATAAAATATCATTAAATTATACCAACAAAAAGAATATTCTTCATATACAAGATTTTAATTACAACTTTAACAATCCTTATAAACAAAATGATAAATACAATGACTAGTTTATAAATTATAAATAATAAGATTACAAAAAAATTACAACATAACTAGAATGACTCTAGGTTTGTCCATGTCGATGAGAGCAACTTCATATGTCAGTCATCATATACGAAACATTAGCCATGAGAATCATGAAAGCAACTTCAAAATTGTTAGAGTGCCTGAAATTATGCATAATTAAACTAATTTGTTTTCAATTAGGAAAGAAAAGAGGGCAATGAAATGGGAAAGTAATCCAACAAAATATTCACTGAAAACCATTAAGTACTTTCCAAAGTACAACTTCTTTATTATGTAAGCACTCAACAATCCAACCTGAGAGTCAAACGAAAAACAAGTGTACCTCCAATAACCGCATTCGTGGTCTGTCCAATCCTTCCTTCTGCCTTTGACACCTCTGGATATGAAACATAAGAAAGTGTCGAACCATAATTATCTAATTTATGTGATATAAAAGGAAGGCCAATTATACCATATCATTATATCTAATTTGTTCATAAATAATGCTAGATGAACCCAAATGTTGTTCCAAAACTATCAATCTTTGTATTCAGTAGGCTTGCATATTAACATTCACAAAAACTTTGATATGTGCTTTTGTTATTGGAGCACAAGGTTTACCCTTAATTACAGGTTAGCTTACAACATCTAAACTAAAAATTCACGTTTAACAGCTTTAAAATTTTGACACATAAGTGAGAGAGCCCAAGAACTTTAGCCAACTCTTTAACAATGATCCTTTACAAATAGCTACGTGAACTATGAAAAGGATCTTCAAACAAACTTTTTCATTTCCATTAACAAGTGTTGTCGTTTCAAAGTTAGACACCTATGCAGGCATGAAATCAGTTCCTCTTAAGTATAAGCCAGAAATCACTATGATGATGTTTGCACCAACCCAGAAAAGGTGATATGACAAAAAAAGGAATCATTTAAACCACAGCACATTATCAGACCTCAACTGCTGAATCTTTGATAAACACCCTGCATATAGAAAACTTCTGTCCAATGATCATAGAACGAAAAAATTGCTCTTTGATCTGTGGTACACTATGTAAAAAACAAGGTCTCATTCATCCAATAATCACGAGTATTAGTATATAAGAAGTATGACTATGAACAAAAAACATGTGAAGAACACACAAAATCCACCAAAAACCTATTGAAGTTTAATAGTGGTGATAATATCAAAATCTTTTGGTGCTCTTTTCAAAATTAAATCTGTCATACATCGACCAACTAAGTAAGTGTATCTTCTTTCTTATATAATTCCTTAGCTGAGTATATTTTCTTGCACAATGAAAAGACAACCCAAATTGCAATTGTAAATAGATCTTCTTTCTTGTTCAACTCAGTTCCCGAAAATGAGAACCTTAATTTCTTGTTCCATACGACCTAGAAAAAATAGAAAAGAGTAAGGTCATCTAGGCACTAAAATGGTAATACCTAAACAATTAGTGAAAAACTGAAAGTGGGTATCAACAAAAAACAGATTTTGAAGTAATAGTCACCATCTTTCTTTCTATCCAAACAACTAACTTGTTGTCACCACCTGAGGAAGGAATTGAAAAAGAACCCACCAAATTAACAGAGAGAAGAAATGAAAGGATTGCGTGAGAATGAATCATTTTTGTTAAATTACCTAAACAATACAGTAAATGGGTACTTGAATATGCAATGAAGATGATGTATTGGCGAGAGGTTGGAACATGAGGACGAGGCTGGATGACGACGACTGGAACATGACGAGGAGACTGGAAACACAAGAAGGAGCTGGAAATGCAAGGAGGATGTTGGAGGAAGCTCGAACATGAGAGAGGACGGTGGAGGATGTTGGAAACGCGAGAGAGCAAGACGGTGGAGGAGCTTGGAAACGCGAGAGAGCAGGACTATAAAGGAGGAGGCTGGAAAGGCGAAAGAGGAGGACGGTGGAGGAGGCTTCAAAAGTATGAGAGAGGAGGACGCTAGGAGACAGATATTAGATTTCATAAATGATAAATCACCATTTTCGTTCATAAACACTGGAATTTGCTACGCTTTCAATAAATCGTCGTTAACCTTTATTGCCCCTAATTGATCATTTCAATTTGCCGTTGGTGACAATTCTAAAAATTGTCACCAAAGGCCAAATATTTGGTGACGTTTTTTTAAATTTGTCGCCAAATTCGTTTCTTTGCTTGACCTTTAGTGACGATTTTTACAATCTTAGCCAAAAGATTAACTTTTAGTGACTATTTTTTTAAAATCGTAGCTAGATGTCGACATTTGGTGTCAATTTTCAAAATAGTCACGAAAAGTAAGCCTTTTAACGATTATTTTCTAAAATGTTGCTAGAAGTTGTCCTTTTGGCGATAATTTTAAAAATCGTCGCCAAATATCGATCTTTAGCTACGATTTTAAAATTGTAGCAAGAAAAACATAGTCTTTTCCCTACTTTTTTTTATATAAGAGGGAAAAAGAAACCGATTACACGACGTATCTGGGGAAGCAAACTCCCGACATATCCTCTAGGAGGAGTACATGACACCCAATAGGTGGAAGATCAAAATAAGTAGTGCTAATCGCAAAATGTGCAGCATATCTCGCTAGCCAGTCCGCGCAGCGGTTCCTTTCACGGTAGATGTGACGATGGACCA
>JANIIA010000010.1:38793714-38810604 GCA_027478495.1 Erythroxylum alaternifolium | reverse complement strand
GTCTTGGGTATAAGAACCATGACAGTACGGTAGAACTCGGCTTCCCAGGTTTCATGACAAAAGATACGCTGGAAGAAAACAGTCAAAGTAGGGCTCATAATATCCCACTGAGATTGGTAGAATAGCGCAGGAAGGCCATCAAAACCTGGCGTCTTATTAGGCGCCATATTGAAGAAAGCCGTCTTAATTTCCTCCGGCTCTAGAAGCTGGGTCAGATCAGTAAGAGCATTAAGAGGAAGCAGGGGAAAATGTCCTCGAATCAGCTGAGTAGTAGGATAAGAGTTATCCGCCATGTATAGGGTCGTTAGAAATTGTTGAGCGTGTCGACGGATAGTCCGAGTACTTTGTTGTAATGAACGATGACTTTTTTGTGTGGATAGATAAGGTTCTTTACGAATGTTTGATAGTAGGAAGAACAAACGTTAGAAATTCAAAACAATACGAGGGATTTTTAATAGTTTCTAAAAATTGGGAGCACTTTGATAGTTTATCAAATCATATAGAGATCCTATGAATTTAACCCTAAACTAATTTAATTTCATTTAAACCTAATTAATTAATAACTTAATTATAATTAGATTAACTTAAATTTCCAAAATTCTCAAACAACAACCCAATTTCCTTTCAAGCTTTAATACTTAAATTTTAGCACCATTTTTTAAATTGGGCATAAGGAAACATGAGACCCACAAAAAAGGCAAATTATGGAGCCGATTAGGAATGTCAAATTTTGACTTATAGGCCTAAATTTAGTTATTTCCAATAGGCCGACTCATGGGTTAGGTTCAGGCCCAAATTAACTCAAGACTTAATTATTCTAAACAAAATAATATCGTTTTATTTAGAAAAATGAGGCATCACGTTTGGACAGTTCAAACTTGGAACTAATTAAAAAAATTATGTTGTTCTATATTTTTAATTTTAAAAAATTATTTAAAAAAAATTAACAGGAATCCTCGTAGCCAATGAATTCAAAGAGTAGTTTTTGATGAGCGAGGGAACGAGAAACAAAAGGGCCCTAAAAACCCCTAACAACTTGATCGTCTTCCTTCTTGTACTTTAAGAGTAAATGCTACATGCAATATTGGTGGTCACATCAGGGAAGGGTTGCATGTACTCAATTGGGTTCTACAGAATCCTCAACTCCAGTTGTAGAAAAGTTGCTTTCTAAAACTTGATGTTTACGGAAGGAAAAAGGTGAGACCTGGGGCCAAATTCCTGAAAAACGTGGAGATATGAGATGTTGACAGTAAGACGACGTACGCTTATGGTTGGCCATGGCCTTTATCTCGTCCTTGCACACCAGAGGCACTCAGTTAGAGCATCGCAATTAAATCTCTCGTCTTTTGGTTATTTGGAAATTTTAGGAATTTAAGTTAATTAATTAGTTATAATTAATATTTTTATTAATTTTTAGGATTAATTATAAAAATTCAAAATTTATTCAAATTTATAATTATTATCTTAATTTTAAAAGTATTAATATATAATATTTAAATTTTAATTACTGTATTGAAATTGACGTAAATTATCATGTCAGATGTTATAACTTGTAAGTGAATATTTTATAAAATAAAATTTTTAATATTAATTTAACTAATATTACCAAATGCGTTTCAATTCCAATTTTCAAGCATATATTTTTTTTAAAATTAATTTTCAAGCATATTCTACCTAGCTATTTGTACAAATTTCTCACTTTCTGCTGTGATGGTGTCTCTTGTAGGTCCGGTGGTCGTGCCAAGGTAAAGCCGTGAATTGTCATTCCTATTCCTTCTCTGTCTCTACGGTCCTCTGCCATCCTCTTTGCACCTTTCATAATGGCAGAACTAAATTCTGTACTTCCATTATTTTTGTACTTTCTACCAAGAAATCATCACCAGTTCAAGTCAAAAGAATCAATCCAGATCTCCTGAACCCAATAACCTAACTCCTCTATTCTCAAATGATCCCAACCATCTAATAAGTGAGACCCTCATTTATTAGACGACTGAGATCATTTGAGAATTGGAGAAACAGGGTTATTGGGTAAGGAGATCTGAACTCCAAAAGAATGTCAAATGCTCATAATAACAAAAGTACAAGGAAGAGATAAGTTATGTAAGGAATAAATTCACGTAGATGCATTAAATTAAACATAAACACACAATTACGTGTAACTAAGAGAATGACCAATTATCTACTACAGATTTATCATCTTCCCAATGCTCTGGCATGTATCAAAAGTAATGTTTTAAAAATCGAATCGGTGATTAAATCAAAAAAGTAATTGATTCAAAAGTTAATAGTTCAATCGGAATTTAACCGTGATTGAACCGATGATTAATAAATATATAAAATTTTATTTTATATATTATATATAATATAATTTTTAAACATACTTTTTAATTTTTTATCTAACTTAAACCATAGTTATAAAAATTTTGATTTTTAAAGGAAAACTCTTCATTTTAAATGAACCGGTCGGTTTTTTCTTTCACCGGTTCTGCGATTTTTACTGGTCCTACCGTAAAATGAACGGGTCAATCACTCACAAAAAATAAGGGTTAAATTGAACAGTTTCGTGCTCCGATTCACCGATTTATCGATCCAACCGGCCAGTTCGGTTCGGTTTTTAAAACACTGATCAAAAGCACTCACCTCTGATGGGTCAAATTCAAACATCTAAACCTTCTTTTTATCTCTTTCCTCAATGTCTGTGATCTTATAATAAGTAGACTGAACTGGATTTGGATCCGAACAAGTATATGCTAAAGCAATGATATGACTCGTTATGTTCTGAACAAAGGTTAAAAACTAGAGGACATGTCCTGATACTTTGAAGTGATCATCCAAGTTCGGAATCACATAAGTAACAGAAGCATTTATTGACAGCTTTGTCCTGCAAGCTCAAAGCAAAAGAGAAATGACTCGTTTGAATCAAGAACAGTAAATCAATATGACTAAAAATCCAATTTGAGACAATCTACTCACTGCAATCTCACTTTATCTTGTTCTGGTTTCTTTAGATGCTGCTTTTGCTCTTCAAAACAAGTCCTCACTCCTCTGTCCTTCCAAATCATCTTTCTGATTCTTGACGACTATGTTCACACAAAGCAAGGAACCAAAATCCAGTCAAGACCCACTTCAAAAACCAAAAATCCCAACAACAAACATACCACAGAATATTCATATACATATCTTAACTCCTTTAAAGCTCTCTGCTTCTTAAGCTCTGTCTCCAATTCCTTCTTCACAATCTCCAGTTCATATCTACACAAGCCTCGGATTTTGCTTTCTCCGTCTTATGTTTGCATTCATCTGTCTCTTTCTCAAAATCTGCATCAATACATCAACATGTCACCTAAAACATTATGATTTTCGACGAAACCTATGTACATGAAAAGAATTGAAATTGCCCATGACCACGAACAGACCTCAGAGCTGAGATAAATGTCATCATACTCGCAGTTGGAAGAGGAGCTGAGGATATTGGACATTGGAGTGCGCCAATCAATGGGTCAAGTTGTTAATGTCCTTTTGTAAACGGAAGCATGAAAAAAGGGAGTGAAATCCTCCGTGGCGTTTATGATGTTCCAATTGGAATATGACAAAACGGCACAAAGGATCAAAACAAGGGGAATGAAAAGAGGACGAAGATACAGTTGCACTTTTCAACAATAGCCTGCAGTAGGCTTCTTCACACTTCGAGACTTCACCTCTCCACAATCTGCTTGGATATGAGACAATAGAACACCACAGAGGAGCAGGTTTTGAGGCACTAAAAAAAGAACCATTGACTGTCTGTGGTGATGGCAAACAGAAAAGGAGTTCCCATTGTGGTTCTAATATGATTAAGGGTGTGATGCATCTTAAGGGGAGCATATTGTGGCCATTCAATCTTAGGAATCCAGGCAAATTCACCATGCTTGCGCTTGCTCAGGTGGTCCAAGAAATAATTAACCCGAATACAAATATCGAGTTCAAACCAAAAGCACCTGACGACCCTTACAACAGGAAGCCTGATATTGTATACGCCAAAGAGCTACTTGGAGGGAAACCCAAGGTTTCCTTGAAGAAGGATCTTCCTCTTTATAAAACTCGTCGTCTGTGTAGACCATAGCAGTTGAAAACTCGTCAGTGACATTGTTTTCAGTTGAGGATCGATGTTATTTCTGGGTGGTTGCCCTACTGAAGTTGAGGAAACAGAGATCCTTTATGGTTCAAAAAGTTGGGTTTCGATGTTATATTTGGACTGACGAAATCCTGGCATTTGATTCCGCTATTTTATGGTCTCTTAAACGAGGATTAGGGTTACTGTATTTAAAAATGATAATTTTTAGGTGCCGTTTTGTTTCACTTCTGTTTTTCTATTGTTGTTTTTAATTTCTGTTTCTTATTTTTGGTTTCTGTTTTTTTCCTTAAAAAAACGAAAATCTATTTGGTTGAGATTTGTGATATAAAAACTGAAAAACAAAAACATATTTAGTTAAGATTTATAATAAAAAATTAAAAATAAAAACATGTTTGGTTTTATTATCCTATTTCTATTAGATACTCACATCACTATTATCTATGTGCTTCTCTTCCCAAAAACCGGCTATACTCATGTCACTTACTATTATCCTCTCTCTATTATATACTCACATTGTTCAATTCTCTCTCTATTTTATACTCACGTCACTCATAGCTATACTCACGTCACTATCATCTATGTGCTTCTTCTTTTCCCAAAAACCAGCTCGTTCACCCTCGAGTTTCCCAGCATTCAACTACATATTTATCTGTCAAACCCAAAAGTGTACTTCTAGGATTGTTATAGAGAGAAAGAAGGAAGAAGAAGATGTAAGACATGAAAACAAGTACTAGATCATCTCTAATATCGAGTAGTTTTAAGTTTCAACTCGCTGAAGACATGAAAACTATAAAAGCACGAGGTACTTTGGTTTGAGGTTCCACGAAACTAGTGTTTTTGTGTGTGGCCTTCACGTTTAATACTCGCAGAAATAGAATAAAAGAGATATGAAAGCAAGCATAAGTAACATAGCAGTGGAGATATACGAAAGTAGAAATTATAGAAACAGAATAACAGAGTAACAAATAACAAAAGCAAACATAAACCTGAACCAAAAAAGGAAAAATCATGGCAGAGCCTGAAGATGAAGAAGAGTCGGCGCAGAAACAATTTTGGAATAAAAGAAAACCTGTTTTAAAATCTTACAAAAACGTCATTTTTTAGTTTTTGTAAACCTATTTAAGTTTTTTTATTTTTAGAAACTAGAAACAACAACATCACTCGTCCAAACATGTTTTAATGAATGACTTGTTTTTTTATGAAAACTACAACGAAAAATGAGAAAAAAAAATGTAACCAAACAGGGCCGAAATTAAGTTTTTTAATTATATTTAAATTAATTATAATTAAATAAAATTATTTAAATTAATTAGTTTTAATTATGATTAAATGAATATAATCATAATATTAAAACAACTATGAAATTTAAACTTGCATATAAAATGTTGCATAAAATCAAACATGATCCATTGACTTCAAGGTCATAAATATTATATCTATCAAAATCTATCATAACTGTAATTTCTATTATTTATTTGTCACAAACTGCAATGACATACCTGTACCTGTAATGTAACAACTTCCTATTGCATGCATCAATTTCCTTTACAAGTTAAGTTCTAAAATATTACAAATAAGTTGAAATTAGTCTTGGATTCATTGATCTCTGATAATTAAAGTGTCTTTTTACATGGTAGAAGAATTGAGGATAATATTTCTATTGTCCAAGAACTGATAAAAAGGTATCATAGGAAGAATAACCTACCTAATTATATCATAAAAGTGGATTTTAATAAAGCTTTTGATCATGTGGAATGAGACTTTATCCTTTAGACCTTATGACTTTTGGGATTCCTAAATGTGTTTGTCAGATAGGTTGAGACTTGTATTATCACTCCATCTTACTCCATTCTAGTTAATGGTAAGCCAACTGATATCTTTAAAAGTGCAATAGGATTGACACAAGGATATCTCATCTTCCCTTATCTCTTAATCATATGCATGGAGGTCCTAAGTCAATTGATCCATCAAAAGGTAGGTAATAGTAAGGACTACAAATTTCATAGTAAATGTAAGAGGGTAAGGCTTATTAACTTATGCTTTGTGGATGACCTATTGCTTTTTTTAAGGCCCATGGTAAATCTATTGAATTGCTCATGTTGACATTGTCTTTATTCGAAGACCTTTCAGGGTTAGAGGTTAACTTTATAAAAAGTCATTTCATTCTAGCTGCCAGTAGAATAGAATCTCCACAATCACAGGAATGAGTAGGATGCCAACTCCTTTGACTTATCTGGGTCTACCAATTACCACAAGAATGCAATTCTCTTAATGCTTTCCCTTGACAGAAAAAATATAGAGAAGAATGAGTATGTAGTTTAATAAGGTTCTCTCTTGGTTGCAGCTCATCAAATCTCTGAATTCCTTTAATGTTTACGGGTCCTCTAACATATCATTAGCTAATGGAGTTATCAAAACCATGCTTTTTAGGATATTTATGTGGGGAAACTTAAACTCGAACAGATACTTTGCTAAGATTAAATAGTCAGAAGTTTGCGAAAGGAAAGAAGAGTGGGGATTAGGATTGATCCCTATTGCCACTTTTAATAGATCAACATTGATCAAAAATCTATGAAATATCTTATTGGACAAGAAATCTTTATGGATCCGATAGTTCCATAGCTATATTTTGAAAGGATCTACCATTTGGTCTATTCCTATAAAACATTCGTTTTAGCCCTTGATTTTACTCTTGAAGCTGAGACCCATTTTGGAAATGGTGAAAAGGCCTATTTATGGTTTGATAATTGGAAAGGTAAAGGCCCCCTAATTAGATCTCCTCAAGCTCTTCAATTTTGGAAAAGATTTCCTATCAACTCGAAATTTAATTCCATCATGCTAAGGGGCCAATGGAACATGCCATCGGAATACCTGACTCCTAACTACCAACCTAACTTAGATAGAGAGGACATATTCCAATATTTCAATCTTCCTTCAACCACTTTCAACATTGCGAAATTCAGAAAGTGGCAGAATCAAAATAATTCAAAGCGTATATGATTTCCTATCATTTGGCATAAGTCACTTATGTCTAGCTACTTCATTCATCTATGGCTTACTGTGCTAAACAAGCTAAGCACAATGGACATAATGCATTATATTACTTCCAATTCTATTTGTGTCTTCTGTGAGATAGAGGAAAAATCAAGGAATCACCTTTTTTTTCGTTGACCCTTTCCCAGTTTGTATGAGAAAAGATTCAAGAGTTGTGTCTTATTTCTACTGCAGGTACAACTTTCATATAAGCTCTTAATTGGCTTCTTAAGCTGAGACATACTCCTAGCTACATCAAACAGATTTATGTCATCTCCTTCGCCTCCTCCATCAAGGATATTTAGCGAGAGAGGAACATTAGATGTTTTTCAGAACATTACACGTTTAAGAAATGAGGTTCTCTATCTTTAATTGGTGGAATCAGAGAGGAACTACTATATTCTATTAGGTTAGAAAAATTTTGACCTAATCTAGCCTCATCGTGGAGAATCAATTAATATACATAAGGGGCTAACTATTGCCTGAAAGAATAGATTGATAAACTTTGCATGTAAGTACTTGAAAAAGCAGAATTCTTCCTCTTTAGATGTGTAGCGCATGTCTGCTGGATCTGAACATTCCAACCAACATGAGAATAGCTTCGGATCCACGAGGTGGGAGGACGTTTAAGAGGTTACCCTGTAAATCATCCATCAGTTGAAGCACCTCTTTCCAAATTAGAGATTGTCAGTCACCCAATCCTTAATTTGGTAGGGTGAATGAGGAAAGATGTGATCTGCGCTTATCCCATTCTTGTTGTTGAAAACGTGCCTTAGATAATTGATTAGTCAGTGTTTAAAATGTGTCTTAGATGATTATTGCAGAATAATTGGTCAATGGACCAAATCTTTAGGATTTTATTTATGTTATTCCTTGTTTAAAATAGTTTGTTGAGATGTAGTGGGATATAGAAAATCATTTGATTAGATTTTTATATTTTCAGCTCTATATAAACTATGCAATGCAGTGAATAAAGGTGTGGGTTTTTTAGAAAACGTCAAAGCCTGTGTTCTTTTTGCTTATTCATTTTTCATTGTTAGTCTTCCGATAGTCAAAAAACCAACACTTTTCCTCTTTCGGTCTTTCATTTGCTTTCCAATGTTGAATGTGGGTTGCAGGCATTGGAGAAAATTGGTTTGTACTGGACTCTCCTGCTTGTGACACTATCCGTGAGGTTGAGAGGCTTGTACTTTGTGCTACCATTCTCATTCTGTACTTTTGTTGCAAAGCTGTAGTGCTGGAAACATTCATATCATGATCTGTGCTGATAATTTGGTGTCTTTGAAATTGTTATTAGATTCATCTGGATTGCTTTTCCAGTGGTGAAGACTGACTTCCTTGCTGATTTCTGAATTGATTTGCGTCTCTTTTTCTCTACTTTTAACAGCTAAACTTTTCCTTTCCACAGAGCTTTGATGATGAGACGAATGAGAGATTTCGCCCGGGTAAGTTTATGCTTCTCTGTAATTTTGTAGAGCCTGATAGGTTGGTATCTCATAAAATCCATTTATTTTTTTTGAAAAGGTAAAATGGTATTAATAAAGAATAGGTACAGATAATGATCTGAAGCTAAGAAAAACAAGAATAACGTCTGTCTTGCAACGACGTCGCTAAGCCAAGTAAGTAAATACGACAACATTCATAGTCCCAATTACTCAGCCAAATAGGGTAAATTCGTTATACCCTTTCACGTTTAGCTTTCAACATTCTAATTAGGGTTATCTTCTCATTACCCCCTCACCGTCGTCGACTTGGTATGATCTTCTTTAGAGCTTCGGCTTTCCTTCACTGATTCCAAAATTTTGGTGGTCTTCCTCCCGTCTTTACTTTGGAAAGAGTTCAGTCTTCAATCGCAGCTGCTGAAGCGGTACCGATCCAGTTATCTCCGTCGCAAGGTAATCTTCTATTCATCGGTTTTTAGGTCCTCCTCTCTAGCTTGTCACTACGACCTCGTACCTCTTCTGACCTTCTCTGTTTTTCCTTCTTATCTGATCGGAGCCTTCATCATTTCTCCATTGGCCAGTGTACAGTGCCGACTGGTTTGTGGAGTCGAGTAGCATATATGGGAAAGCCGATCTGTCTCCAAGTACTCCCTTTCTCCTTTTTACTTTAACTTGTTCAGTTTCTTCTAGTTGATGCCCCATGCTGTCTCCAGTGAATGAGTTACCTGTAGTGAATGTGCCATACATAGAATCTTCTCTCTGATTCCTCTAATCAGAGAGTTATAGACCTCCTGGCTTGTGCGCTGCTTATGCTGGAATCTTCGATAATTTCTCTCACGCCATATTTCCTTGATGGAAGAGGCGAGAGAGATGATATAGACAGTTTGTGTAGATTTAGTTGTGCAATGCAGTCCCAAAAGCCATTCTATGACTTCTGGGAGGGTATTACCTGCATTAGGGCTAGAATTGAGTAGCTTTATCTGTTCCCATATGGCCTGTGAGAAGGGGCATGTGAAGAATAGATGGTCCCTCGTTTCCAAATCTGCCTGACAGAGAATACAAGTAGGGTCAATTGACATGAAGTGGAGTCTATCCATTGTAGTCAATCTGTTAAGCATTGCTAGCCACAAGATTATAGAGTAGCTTGGCATTAGGGATTTGTTCCAAACAATAGGAACCCAATCTGGCCTTGTGCTATTTTGATTCTGTCGTCGCCTGAATTGTGCAGTGCTGAAGGTATTAGGGGGGACAGTGAGACAATAGTAAGCATCCTCTCTCTGTAGATCAGGAGTATAATGAGAGGTCAGGTGCTGCATATCAGCTGGAAAGGCCCACTGATCTCCTGAGAGGATGTATTTAGCCTTCTCAACGAGAGGAATATCATGCCATCTTTGGAGTACTTGATCATTCCGGATGAGAGGCCCATGTCCTGTCCAGTTGTCAAACCAAAAGAAAGCTTTTTATCCATTCCCAATCTTGCAAGATACTAGGGGTTCAAGTATGGATCTAAGTTTCAATAGCTGAGTCAGTGGCCATGAATATGAGGGCTTAATAGGGATGGACCAAATACTATAGCCCTTCAGTATATAGCTATGTAGCCAGCGGATCCATAAAGACTTCTTTTCTAGGAGAATATTCCAGAGATTCTTTACCAATGCAGCTCTATTAAAAGAAGCAATAGATATTAAACCAAGACCCCCTTCCTCTTTGCTTTTACACACCTCTTTCCACTTAACTTTTGCAAAATGGCTGTTGGAATTGAGATTTCCCCATAAGAATCTTCTAAAGATTTTCTCAATGGATTTAATCACTCCTTTTACTAGGGATATATTAGAGGACCAATAAATGTGAAGAGAGTTCAGGACTGCCTTGATAAGTTGAAGTCTTCCCCCGAATGAAAGCACCTTATTGGACCACATACCCAGTCTTCTTTGGATTTTATCAATCAGAACCTGACATTCAGAAAATTGTATCCTTCTTGTAGTAATAGGAAGCCCCAAATAGGTTAGGGGGGCTGATTTTTTGCTCATCCCTGTCAGTTGTGAAATTAAGGGCTCCATTATGGTCGCCCCTTCAGACAAGACAAACTGACTTTTGTGAAAGTTTATCTCCAATCTTGACAAATTCCGAAACTCCACCAAGGTTTCCATGAGTAGTTGAATTGAATTACTGTGTGCTTTAGAGAAAAGTAGTAAATTGTCCGCAAAACATAGATTGACTAGCCGAACCTTCTTACATTTAGAGTGGAATTTGAAGTATCTACAACTACCCACCTGTGTTTGGATTAATAGGCTGAGGACCTCCATACATATTATAAATAGATATGGGGAGAGGGGGTCGCCTTGGCGCAATCCCCTAGCACTCTTGAACACTTCTGTTGGAGAGCCATTAACTAGGACAGAGTAGGAGGGAGTGGTAATGCAAGCCCGTATCCATTTGATAAACCTCTCCGGGAATCCCATTAAATTCAGGGTCTATAGCAAAAACTCCCACTCTATATGATCAAAAGCCTTTTTAAAGTCTACTTTAATGGTACAGTTAGGTGGGCTGTGCTTTCTTTGATATCCTTTCATCAATTCCTGAACAAGGGCAAAATTATCTCCAATCCTTCTATCTTGTAGGAAGGCACTTTGATTATCTGATATTAGGCAGTCCAGAACCCTTCTCAGCCTGTTGGCTAAAATTTTTGAAATGATTTTATAGAGGAAGTTGGAACATGCAATAGGCCGTAATCCTCCATAGAAGAGCAGCAGGAAGCTTTTGGAATCAAGAAAATATGAGTTTTATTAATCTCCTTTAGAAGTGTAACTGTAGAGAAAAATTCCAACACTGCTTACTTGACCATTAACCCTATAGAAGACCATGCTTTTTGAAAGAAATAACCATTAAATCCATCAGGACCCGGAGACTTGTTAGGTTTCATTCGAAACAACACCTCCTCAATTTCTTGTTCTGTCACTGGAGCAATAAGGTCAGTAGCTTGCACCTGGGTTAATTTGTTATGAATAAGACCTGCGAGATTAATTGGAGATGGTAGAGTCCGAGAGTGACTATAGAAGTGTCTGAAATATCTCCATGCTTCTTTCTCTAGATCAGCTTGTGTAGAGATTTCCTCACCGTTTTGTAGTTTGAGGGAGCATATTCTGTTTACATTCCTCCTGGCAAGGATGGAATTGAAAAAGAACTTTATACATCTTTCCCCATCTTTCAACCAATTTACCTTAGCCCTTTGCTCCAATAGACTGTCATGTTCCTTAGCCTTAGCAAGATATGACAATAATAAGGTCTTCTCAGTTTGTAATAGGGTATAATCAGTCCGATCTTGATCAATTTGATGTTGCATCCGTACCAATTCCTCTCGTGCTAAGTTTACAGCTTATTGAGTAGAGGAGACTCGGTTTTCCATCAGCTTTTTCATTTCCCCTTTGTTGACTTTAAGTTTCTGCACACAAATGTAGTGAGAAGTACCCACTACTTCAGTGTCCAATCCTTTTTGAATAGCAGCAGGAAATCCTTCATCTTCGGTTAGGAAGTTGTTAAATCGAAATGGACCCTTTCGACCTTTAGGAAGAGAGAGGTGTTCGATCTGCATAAGGGTATGATCAGAAAATAAGGGATCAAGGAAGGATGTGACACAGTTTGGATACTGTGTAATCCACCCATTATTCACCAAAGCCCTATCAAGCTTTTTCCTTATAGCCCATCTGCCCATTTTCTTATTACTCCATGTGAAGAAATGCCCCTGAGATTTAAGATAAAAAATACCAAGTTGATCCACACACTCATGGAAATCCGATGAGTGATTCCTTAGGCTGAAATTTCCTTCAGCTTCTGTAGGATACAAAGTGTCATTGAAGTCTCCACACAGAATCCATGCTCCATTAATTCTGGGCTGAATCTGGAGTAAACCATCCCATAACTCTTTCCGCTGAAAAGCATGATTTGATCCATAAATAAAGGATATGCTGAAGTGACTATTGGACTGAATGGGTTTACAATCTAGATGTATTGCTTGCATTTCTATAGCCAAGACCTGAACATCCATCACACTAAGATCAAAACCGATAATGATTCTCCCATAGCTATGTGCTTGATGATTTGATAGAAACTGCCATTTAGAGCCTAGTTTATGCAAAACTTTCAGTTTTTCGAGTCTAAGTTTAGTTTCCAAAAGGGCAAAAATCTATGGATGTGTATGATATACAAAATCCCTTAGAGCCGAAAGCTTTTGAGGGCAATTGATCCCTCTCACATTCCATGCTATAATCTTCATAAATTAAGCTAGATTGGTTTTGGAGCCCTTTCTTTTGCTCCTGTTGGGTCTCCGCTTAGCTAGGTCCAAGATTTCGCCAATGGTCGGATCCTCTTCCAGAGTCTCCTTAATGACCTCGGATGTTTCAATGTCCTATCCTGCCTGTTGAGTCTTCAGGTAGTTGGGAAGATCAACCTCCAAAGATTCCACCTTATTTTCTGCCCCACTTTCCTGACTGTCCTCTACTGCCTGAGCAGCATTTGTGCAACCCTCTTTGGGTACTAATCTGTCTTCTTTCGCTGCCTGTTTGATCCCTTCATTTTGAGCCTGCTCTTGTAGTTGGTCAAGGACTTCTAGACCTGTTATGCCCTCTCCACCTTCTGGTAAAGTAGCAGAACCTATTTCCTCCTGCTGCTTCTCATGTATGGTAGAAACCTCAATACCTATCAGTTCCTCATAATCGCCTCTAGTGAAGGTCTTCCCCGTAGGAACCCATTTCTTATCTTGTTTTGGTGACGGTTTCCATGGGTATTGCACTGCGACCTTGTCCTCATAAAGAGAACCATCAAGACCCAACCTCATGATAGGAATAGTATCAGGCAGACTTTTGGAGAGGTCCATATTAATACAGATTCTAGCATAGCCCAACCTCTTTCTATTTGCAGTATTTTCATCCAAGCTTAGGGGCTTACCAAGAAAGCTTCCTATCATACTTAATCCCTTAGTAGTCCAATATTCAAGAGGAACATTGTATAAATTTACCCATAATGGAACTGGTCTTTTATCCTGGCAGTCAATCTTGAATCCTGGTTGCCATGGTTGTAGAAAGAGGGGAAATTGTGCAACCTGCCATGGTCCTTCTTCAATCACCTTCAATGCTTGAGCTTTAGAGGAAAATCTGAAGAGAATGTACTTTTCCTCAGCTATTACAGCTTCTACAAAACCTTTGTTCTTCCATGCTGTTAGTGCCCATTTGTGAATAACCGAGAAGGCTGGTCTTTTGTCCCAGAAAAATCCAATAAGTCTAGGATTTCTCTTTCCGGGAAGATTATGCTTCTTCCATCTTCAGTTTTTAGAGGACAATAGTGCAGGGAGAGTTCAGCGGAACCTCCCATAACTTGCTTCCATGTTCTCCTCTCAGCAGGGAGTTCCTTCGGGGTGTGGGGGAGAGGGGGGACTGGGAGAATAGGAGATGAGATAAGAGTTGGGTTAGGTAGGGTTTTCTTAAGTTGCTCATGGGAAGAAGGCGGTGAGAGTAAAGGGGGAAAGGCATCCTATTGTAGGGTTTGAGAAGGGTTTAGGGGCAGGTAGCAGAGGAGTCTGCATAGTACAAACAGGCCTTAAAAAAGGAAAAGTCAAAGGCGGGAAAGAAGAAAGGTAGTGGAAAGGACTAAAATGTCCCCAGATGTGGCTATGGGAGGTAAGGAAGTGAGGTGGTGGAAGAGGTAGTGACTGGATGAGGGTGTGAGAATGGTTCGGGTGGCTATGGTGGGGATCAGGAGCATGAGTGGAATAGGAGAGGGGGAAAGAGGGAAAAGAGAAAAGAGAACAGTGAGGAAAGGAAGTATCAGTAGTGGGAGGTTAGAGAGAAGTCAGAGCATCTCTCCTGAATGTAGTCGATCTCCATTTATTGAAATGTTCTCCAGATTGCCATTTACGATCTCATAAACAAGGTTGTATGTATTTATAGTTTAGGACCTATAGTAGATGGATTTCATCGTTGCTTTTTGCCTTTGGATCAAACAAATTCCTGAAACGAAATCACCGACATAG
The DNA here is from genome assembly GCA_027478495.1 of Erythroxylum alaternifolium. NCBI lineage: Eukaryota > Viridiplantae > Streptophyta > Magnoliopsida > Malpighiales > Erythroxylaceae > Erythroxylum > Erythroxylum alaternifolium. The sequence goes on along the minus strand of JANIIA010000010.1, from coordinate 38,795,990 downwards.
CTGAAGTTGGTAATAACTCGGTGCATTTTGTTAATGCCTTTGCTACTTTGTTCTATGAAATTACCGTGTTCATATAATAAATTATTTTACTCTAAGATTAGAGCTGAAACGTTTAGTCACAAAAAATCTGATAAAGATACGGTTAAAATACTAAAAATACAGGTATAGATATAGAATCTATAAAATGTATTAGAGCTATGACAATTTGGTATAAAACTTGTGAAGATTTTCACCAATAAATTTAGAGAAAAAGGATATTTAATAGACGTCCACACAAGAAAATTAAAAAGTGTTATTTACATATGAGAACTCACAATGTTGTTTTATTAGATCATTCGATTTTAAAGCTACAATTCTTGAATATCAACTAAATAATCGTTAATGTAAAAATGAATATAAAGTGTTACTTCCTAACTTCTCTTAGCATTATAGACTACACCTAGAAGAAATATTACATCTTATTCTATTAACTATGAAAGAATGTTCTTATTGTCATCATTTACTTTTCGAAATAAATAAAATTGATACTCATGTATAAGAGGCCAAGATTAAATTATATCATAATAGAAATATAAATAATTATATATTATTTACAAATTGTCATAAAAAAGCCATATAAAAGTCTTTAAAGCAATGACGGATGAATAGAATATATCAGAGATGTAAAGACTGCAGATATGTGGGAACTTATATAATAACTAAAGATAAAGATGATTTTACTCTTATAGATAAAATGAGAATAAAAGTTATAAATTCTTTTGGAATATATTTAAATATAGATTACATCCAAAAAGAAATAGATAAATGCGAAACTGCTATATGAGTAGATGTTGCTATTAATAAAATGAATTCTGAAATAATTAAACAATTTTTAGAAAAACTTTAGTCAACTGCTCTCTTATAATCTAGAAAAATTTAGACGAAAACTCTAAAAATTCTATATTTAATCAGGATAATGATATACAAATCTAATAACTCGAGCAGCTGAAACTTTTCGATTATAATTTGTTAGAGAAGGAAATATTTAAAAGATACAATTACTACTATAGGCAAGTATGCTATAGCATTACAAAGATTGCAATTATGTGATATGAGTGAAATCAATAGATATAGTTTTTATTATTTACAAAAAATAGATATATTTGTATTTCTTATACTATTATTATCATATTTATAATCAAGTCAGTAATACACAACTTTATTTATAAATGTTTACTTAAAGATGCCTGATCCTTGGGGAAGTAAATCAGAGGTAACTTACAATCCTGGTCTTATAGACACCTTAGGGAAAAAATCTCCTTTTTAGAAGATAAATTAAGTGAATGGTGCAATGATGCAATATTAGTAAAGAAAAGTAGAGGAATACAGAAAAAAAAATTTCATTGTGTTGTTTCACTGTGTATGGTTACTGTGATCCATGTATTGAGACAGAACGAAACAAAAATTTGGAGACAAAAAATTGGAGACAGTGAGGTGTTTGGTTGTAATGGACAAAACAGAAAAACTGTGCATCTCGAGGATTAGAAATGTGTTTGGTTGCTGTTGACAGAACATAGAAAACAGTGTCAATGACCAAAGAAGAAATATTCCAAAATAAAATTTAAAAAACAAAAAAACAAATACAAAAATAATCAAAAAATCAAAACAGAAAATACAAAAAAACAGAACATACAAAAATTTGAAACACAAATAAAGAAAGAAACTCATAACAAAAAACAAAAAACAAAAAACAAAAAACAAAAAACAAAAAAATAGGCCTAAACCCTAAAAATCGTAAACCCTTAACCAATTGAAGCCATTTGAACAGAAATCCAGTCACAGAATAGTAGGAAAGAAACTATTAAACTACTAAACAAATATTGTAAAAAACTACTAAACAAATAATCGAAACACTTAAAATCTAGGGTTCACTACACACATCAACAATTGAAGCAAAAATAATGAAATTAGATCATAGAAGAATGAAGAAATAAAGCCCTAACGTAATTTTGGAAAAATCCCCCCTAAAAACTTCGATTGTTAAAATTAGGGTTTACTGTGACACCCTCAAAATTAGCTAACATATTATCGAATGTCTCACCCTAGTGGTTACATATGCAAAATAAACTTTACTCATCACTGTAATCAGGGTTTTGGTTTCAAATTCTCATCTAGTTCTAACAATTCCACAACTCAGTTTTTAGAATAGAAAATTTGGTTTGTAACCCCCCATTACCCCAGAGTACATATCGGAACGCCCGTGGGTCATTCCGGCATATAACCTAAGATAATGGAGT
>JANIIA010000010.1:38728207-38744619 GCA_027478495.1 Erythroxylum alaternifolium | reverse complement strand
AAAAGAGTAGCATAGACTAAAGTATCTGTCTTTATTGAACTATAAAAAGGGAAACTAGTTGACAATTTGATGTTGAGGTTTGTATTATAAGGTGGAGGTGAGACTCAGGCAACTTTAACTTGAATTAGCAAATGATGATGAAATATTTGGTATTTAAGTCTACAATCTTTTTTTTTCCTGAGATAAAGTTACTTTTTTTCCTATCATTTTTGGATAAAGAAACTAACATTTTTTTGTCATAAGGTATGTGTATACAAAGATGGAGAGGTGATCATTGATACTTTAACGTGAGTGTTTGGTCTATATGATCCTCGTCCTGTGCAACTTGGTACTATCTTTGATACTTCAATGAGACTGTTTGGTATAAATGATCCTCATCTTATGTAGCTGGGTAGTCTTTTTCCAAATGATCAGGAATGTTGCAATGGCTTGTTGACAGAAGGAAATATATGAAATTGCATATGTAGCAGATTTTCATGAACTTGCAATATGCAAAATGACATATTTTTCTAGCAATAACTAATGTATTTTTAGGTAACAAATTTCCTAAATTCATTGTTTTTGTACATCTTCTTTTTATGTTGAGAATAATTGCTTATGTTCACGCTTTCTGAATTCGTTCATAAAAGGAACTTAATCATTGTGTTGTTAGTTTTTGGACTATATTATTTGCCATGATTAAATTAAGGTCACAATGAAGTAGTTAGCATTTCATTTTTTTAGATATATCAACCTATTTTACAATTCTAATCTATTTCTTGTTTCTTTCTTTCTTTCTTTTTAGGATGGTGATGAATAGGAGTAGACAACGAGGTACTTCATGAAGGATTTTGGAGTTCCCATACATATTAGTTTTATTTAATATTTAGATTAATTCATTTATAGTCCATACAGAATGGAGGACGATATTGTATATGAATATTTTAGTTAGTGATTGTTTGCTTTTGTATTTTGAATATGTTAAAAGATTGAATTTTACAAGTCCTTATGAACTATGTATTATATATAAATGTACCTTTTTTTTGTCATTTACATTTGATAGTACATACGCAATTAAGACATACATTAATATCTATATACTTCTTTTAATGTATATATGGATGTTGCCTATATAATGATAAGATTTTGATTTTATGTTAAATAATATTGTTAACTAAAGAATAAATAGTTGCTTTTATTATTACAAATTGTTACCCAAAAAATTCACTTTGTTACCTTATAAAGACTTAAAAGTGTTGTAATATCTATTTAACATTGTTGTTATAGTGTAAGGCCCCAACATATACCTTGGAAGTATTATAGCACGTCTAGGGTGTATTAAGAAATTAACAAAATGAATTAAGTGCATCTAAGTATAGTAAGAGACCTAATGATACTTAATATAATAGACATTGGTAAATGGATAATTTGTTCACTTCGGCATAGAAATACATACTTAGACGTGATATATGTATGGAAATTTTTGATATATTTGCTTGGATTATGAGCATGATATGAGGGGAATTGGTAAAAGAAGTATTCCATAAGCAAATGGGATGTTTTTGGTTAAATTGTATGTATTTTGTGTTGCTCTTGCATGATAAGACCGAACTTAGTTGATTTGGGATGTGTACCTCGCTGAATGGATAGGTTTCGCTAAACAGACTTTTGTAATTTACCCATATCTTGTCTTGTAGACCTCCAAATTAAAATGTACACCCCTTATATGGAACCTGCAACCACCTATATACATGACGACTAAATTTCTGTACAAACAATTGTGATATATATTTTTATTCATTTATAGGGACTATCATCACACATTTTTCTATTTAATGCTACGCATATACATAATACAAAATTTCATATCATTTAACATTATCATTGAAAAAAAGTATTACATCTTTACATTTACATGGTAATCCAAAAGAAAACATACGATTTCCTTTTTTCATTACATGTACGATCATCTTTAACTGAAAACACATTCTAAAAGTACTTTTCTCCTATCTGTTGGCCTTGGTCCCTGCAGATTTTTCCTATACCTCACTCTGATGACTTGGACCTACATGGATTAACACTCGAGCTAAGCTTGAAATCTTAGTGGGGAAACACTTAGTTTAGATGACCACTCACAGCAGTTATACGCCAAGTGCATACATTCATGAACATCACAACTTGTATCTCATAAATTCACATTCATGAACCAAACATTAATATTCAATGCTCATGTAAACAATGATAGCATACTTAAGTATAGTATATAATTCCAATATGCTTTAACATATTATCTATATACCAAAAATGCACATTTATAAGCCAAATATTGATATTCACCACTCATTCATATAAATTATCAGTATAATTGTACATTATTGCAATTCATCATTACAATCAATACAAATGCTCATCAATACCAATTATTCATTTTGTGACTGTTAAGTTTCCATTTTTTGTTAAGCCTACACATTTTCTATTGGTGTAGATAATGAGTGCTATAGATATCCAAAGATATCAAACTTTGGATACCTGAAAATATCAAACTGTGGATACTTGAAAGTATCAAACTGTGGATACCAAAAGGCATCAAACTATAGGTGTCAAATTGTAGCAGCTAGCTGTAACCCTATAGGCATGCCTATCTATCCACCACTAAGATAATAGAGTAAGCACTGTAACATTTCCTTTAACCATTTTCCAATTTCATAATTCATATATTGATAAGTCATATGATATACAATTTGAGTTGTAAAATCTGTATGTGTTCATACATGCAAGTCATAACTAATTACCATTAGAAGTGTGTAAAAATCACACTACAAATATGAGCAATAAATATGCATACAAATCATTTATGTACATGTAAATTTTCTTTGGAATGCATTATGCTCAATATTAAATTCCAATGTTCAATCACCCAATTCACATATGGTAAGTCCTATTTTATTTATTTATAGGTGTTTGAAAAGTTCCATACACATTAGAAAAGGATTCTGATATGATTCAATAAAAATTAGAAACAAAAATAGACTTAAAATAGTGTAATTTAGGCTAAGTCCATGATGGGTGTAAAAATAGACAAACAATAAGTCAATATGCGAATCACATGACAGACTCCACTTGTTCCTTAATATGATTATAGAAAACATTCAAATTATGGCTTGAGTTCTTCTAGAAATTTGTTCCCCTATTTCTTTAGTTTCCATAGAACCAACAATCAGACCATTTTAACTTCCCAATCATGAGACATAGAACAAATATCACAAGTTTCTCCAAAACAAAGCAAGCATCAGATCACCATTGTTAATCGCAATTGCCTATATTATAAAGCTAGAATTAAGTCAAAGTATCAAATAAATGTTTCTAGTTCTATCTCATAGGTATCATATGAAACTAAAATCACCTAATTTGGAGGTCTATAGGCTGAGTTATGACTCAAACAATGTGACTGGTTCAACAAACCCTAGATAGAATTTCAATATATGATACTCTCTTATGATATTCAAACAATTATATGTACGATAACACCAAAGCATCATCTCAGCAACCATTCCACATCCAAATAAATCTTTGTATCCATTCAAACATATAAACAAAGAGAAATTAGACTAATTGTAGTACCAAACCTTAAAATTGGCCAAGTAGTTCTTCTAATACTTTTCCTTCCCTTCCTCTTTGGCGTTGCTTGAATCAACAAATGAAAAATGATAGGACGAAGAAGGTGAAATGGAGAGGAGAAAAGCTTGAAGTTAAGCCATCAAAGTGTCATCTATCTCTCCTCTCCAAATGCCTTTTCATGAATTTTCTATCCTTACACATATATTTCAATCCCATTGGACCATCTGGTACAATCCTATTGGACCATGTCTTACAACCACATTGGACCACATGTTACAATTATATTGGACCATGTGTTACAATTTTATTGGAACATGTGTTACAATTCTATTCGACACACAAGCTTTAATCTTATTGGTCACGTAAGCTTTAAACCAATTAGTTCATATGTTAACTTTAGAAAAATTGCATATTGTTCCTTCTTCTTCCTTTAATTCCCACATTTTCCTATGATCTTATCAATTAATTTCATTCCCATATGTCTTAATTTTCTAATTGCATAAATTTCATGCAATTTAATTAATTATATCGGGAGTTATAACCCAAAACTACAGGCTGTTTGATAATAAAGATAGCGGCCAGAACTCAACTTTAAACAAAAATTCAAAAATCTTATAGGCATAATCACATTTCGGTTCCTCCATCAAAGTTTTAAACTATGTCTCCACTTTAATCTCTGATTGGAATTATCTAAATTGGAGGTCTACAAGCCAAGATATATCTAAATTATAGAAGTTTGTTCAGTGGAGCCTATCTATTCAACGAGTTACATATCCCAAATTAACTAAATTCAGTCTTATCATGCAAAAGCAACACAAAAATACATCCAATTTAACCAAAAAAATTCTATTTGCTTATGTAATACTTCTTTTATCAATTCCCCTCACATCCCACTCTTAATACAAGCAAACATATTAAAAATTTCCATACATATTTTATGTCTAAGTATATATGTCCATGTCAAAGTGAACAAATTATCCATTTACCCATGTCTTTTACATTAAGTACCATTATGTCTCTTGCTATACTTAGATACACTTAATTCATGATGTTCACTTCTTAATACACCCTAGATATACTATAATACTTCTAGGATATATGTTGGGGCCTTACGTATAGTTTGAAACTATTATGTTGCCTTAGTCAAAACTTAAGGCAACATTTGTTTTTTTTTGCCTAATAAAAAATTGGTTGCCTTATACTTATTATAACGCCACTTCTTGGAATGATATGAATTTTCTTGCCTTAACAAAAGGGAAAAGATTACTGTATTTATAGCTACGCTTTTGTCTATTGCCTAAAGCATTTTTTATCGTAATAACAAGAAAAGGAATAAGTTTCATAATATGGTATAAATTGAGATTCGTTCTTTATATGTTATTTGTTTATTATGATATAGAATTTTAAATGATCTTGGCTTTTATAAAATAAAAAAAAGTTTTTATTGCTATCCTGTTGCATTAAAATTTTCCAACAGTGGTATCAGAGTCATCTTGAATTATGTAACTTGATTAAAATTGTTTGATTGTTATTGATTTTAAAATTGAAATTATAAACCCTAATAATCAGATCTAGATCTGATTAATTTTAATGTTAAAAGTTCATATTAAATATTTTAAAATCCTAAATTTAATTTGGAATTGAAGTGCCAGTAAGATTGGAAAACAATAATTGCTTAAAAGTTAAACAATCGTTTTATGAAATTAGAATTATTAAACCTGGCCCCATTAATAAAATAATCACACCCTAAACTACAAGAAATTTCAAATATTTGTTTTGTGATTTAATTAAATATTTTTTTGTGAGAACGCTATTGTCAATTTTAAGGGCCAAAGATCAAAAGCTTATAGAGACTATTGCTTTTGTGTGATTATTGTGGTTGGGTTTCCAAATAAGATGTGGACCTTGGCTAACATCAATGAAGTGTTGTGACATTATGTTAAGTCATTTACCTTCGGTATGGGAGGTGAGTTCAAAAAGAGTGGCTAGGCTACTTAAGGCTACGATTTGCAAGAAATGTGGTCGCCTTCTATTATTTAAGCTTAGAAATAAAGTTATGTTTATTATAAAGCTTGTGAAGTGACTTAAGACCCTTTTAACTTGAATATATTTTGTTTTAAATAATAAGTAATACTTAACTAAATTTTTATTATTTAGATGAGTGAATCATGATCATATGAATTTAAAGACAATGTTAGGAATAACATAATATAAGTTTTGGCAAGAGTTATCTATTAATAGATTTAAGAGTTAATGAGATGTAATTGATAAGGATGTTATGTACTTAATTTAATTTTAGGGTATGTTGAGTGACTCAAGATTAACTAAATTTTGGGATCTTAGCTCACTAGAGCGATTAGAGTAATCTTTTCAAATAGTAGTGAGAGTTATTATTTCAAATAAAATAGTAAGAGTAACCAAATAAATGACTAAAGTCTTATTCTTATTTAATAGTCATGATATATAACCAATACGTATATTTTCTTACATTTATGATTTGTTCCGAGTATAATTGATCTTATTTAGTATAGTTAATACTAAATTAGTGAACCAAATTTCTTATACATAGATTATGTTTGAAAAGATTTCTCAAAATTAGATAGAAAAGTTATATTTCTATTATACAATTTCACTATTAATCTTTGTTAAGGATTCGATAATAAAGTTTCACATATATGTCCATATATTATAGATGACAAAATGTAATGATATTTTGAGTTAGACTAATATCTCATTATCATATATGTGATATTAAGTTTTGATAAATCAAAATGAAAAAATTTTGTTATTTATTCCATTACGTGTAAGATCGGATCTTGCTTTAATCTCCCAACACAAAATTCTATTATATCTATTTCTATATTTTTTTAATATGAAATAATTGATTAATGGAGTTACAAAAAAAACACTGTACAAGGGGGAGGAGACCACATCTGTCATTGCCCTATATACGTCAAGCCAGTCCACAGCAAAACAGTTACCAGGCATACAATGAGAAAACAAAAGTATCAAAAACAATTGTCATATATGCCATCTAGCCCTCATACGTGGGGTCAGTCAATGCTCCTCTTTCCTAGCCACAATGCTTGCTCTAATCTCGTTTAGAATGTTGTACCCTAACTGATATTTATCAGTTTCTACTTGCGTGTACAATCTAAAGTTCCTTTCTTTCCAAAAATAATAGATAGAATGAATGGAAACAACTTTAAATAATAAGGCATTTTCCTTATCCAGTTGTGTTCAATAAATATACCAGTTCAACGTGATTTGTCAGTTATACACCAAATTCTTAGCGACCACCATATGTTGGATACTACTCCAGACTGCTGAGGAATACACACAAGAAAAGAACAGATGGTTACGGTTGTCGTCAATTGCATGACACAACACACTTCTTATCTTCTGCATTAAACCAACGACATTTCATACACCAAAAAGTTGAAGGAGGGCTATAATTGATAAAAATTGTGTTATTAGATATGGACGTGGCGAACCCACTTAGTCCATAGGGCTTCTTTATCAGTGATTAGCTGCCACAATTGCTTACTTTGCAAAGTAACCGAGGACCTAATTCCAGGGCTTCCCTCCTTTTTCGACCAAGTTAGCTCCCTCTAATTAACTTTAGCATCACCACTAGAATCATATCTCCCAGCCACCAATTATCAACCCAAAACCAGGTTTCTTGACCTCCATTAATACGGTTTAATCAATAGGTAAAGGTACGGTCGCAGTTTCAGCACCTTGTTGAAGAAGACCAGAAAGTTGAAAGAGGGCTTCAATTTCTAGAAATTGTGTTGTTGGATATGGACATGGTGAATCCACTTGGTCCATACGGCTTCTTTGTCAGTGATTAGCCGCCACAATTGCTTACTGATAAGGACCCTTTGCAAAGTAATTGAGGACCTAATTTCAAGTCCTCCCTCCTTTTTGGACCAAGTTAACTCCCTCCAATTAACTTTAGCATCACCACCAGCATCACATCTCCCAGCTCATAAAAAGTTTTTAAGCAATTATTTAATCTCCTTAATAAGCTTACGGGGAAGGATGGTATAGGCGAGCCAGTGAATATGAAAGCTCAAAAGTATTGAGAAGATTAAAGATAATTTCCCTCTATAGGATAGGACTCGATTTTGCGACGATAGAACTCTAGCTTTATTTCTCTAGTATAGGGATACAGTCCAAATACTTAAGCTTTTTAGGAGAGATCATCACTCCTAGATAACGCATATAAGGTGGCTAGAGAGGGAGCCCAGTAGCACTTTGAAAATCCTGAGGATTTTGAATATCAAAAGATAAAATCAAACTACTTTTCTCCAAACTAATCCACAGACTCGACCACCTAGAGAAGATAGACAAAGCATTCATAAGGATGTTAAGCAATATAATATCCGCCTCACAAAATAAAAGGAGGTCATCCGCAAACATAAAATGTGTAAGTTGCAAGTCCTAACATTTATGATGATATTTAAAATGCCCATTAACCTTTGTGATCATCCTAAAAAGTTTAAACAAACTTTCTAATACAATAGAAAATAGATATAGGGATAGGGGGTCCCCTTGACGAAGCCCTTGAGCAATCTTAAAAGGCTTAGAAGGAGTACCATTGACTAACACACTCAAAGTGGGCGTTTGTACACATTCCATAATCCAATTCACCAATGTCTCTGATAAATCTAGTGCATCCAAACAAATACTTGAAAAACCCAGTCTACCGAGTCATAAGCTTTATAGAAATCAATCTTCAGTATACAACCCTTAATATTCTTCCCAAATAAGTACTCTTTAAGGAGGTCCTAAATAAGGAGTATGTTATCTACGATGTGTCTACCTATGATAAAAGCTACTTGGGTGAGGTAAACAGATTCAACTAAGATGCTTTTCAATAGGCCTGCTAACAATTTTGCAATGGTTTTATAGTGCAAGTTATAGCACGAAATTGGCCGAAAGTCCCCCAATGAAATTAGATGGACCTTATTGGGTATCAAACAAATAAAAGTGTTGTTAACAGCCTTCATCATAGTAGATTTCTAAAAAAAATTCCTGAATAGTCTCCACCACCAAAGAACCAGCAATATGCCAGGTATGTTAAAAGAAACACCCCATAAAACCATCCAGACCTAGAGATTAGGATGGGTGCATATTGAAAACTATTTCCTGTATAAACTGCTTAGAGAATGGGGCTATTAACTCAACCTTCATTTCATATCTAATTGCTCTTTTCAGGATCTCCAGCAACTACATTAAGGGAGTCTCCACCTGTGTAGATCCTAAAAGTTGCGAGAAGTATGAAGATGCAAGTTGCAACATCCCATGAAGCTCATACTGCATAACGCCACTACCATCCAACAAACCCACAATTCGGTTACAATTATGTATGGCTAAAATTGACGCATGAAAGAAGCTGGTATTAACATCCCCGTCATAAAGTCACTTTACTCTCGCCTTCTATCTTTGAATTGACTACTGGAATATTAACTTTGTTTGGTAATCCCGAGAGGGAGCTGACTCAGTGAGTCTCTAGTATGGGTCATCTGATTGAGCATAACAGTGCTTTTGTGCCTGCTTTAGTTGGTCTTTTAACTGTAAGATATTTTATTGCGGACTCTTGCAGAAATTTTTTAAAGCTAGTTTGACCTTGTTCAACTTGGACATAACATGGAATGAGTTGTACCCCTTAACCTCTAGTTGCCAACAAGTGGAAATGATATCCATAAACCCCTCTTGTTGTGTAACACCATTAAAGAAATGAAAGGGAGCTCGTCTCATACTTAGTCAGTCTTAACATGTATAAGCATAAAGCAATGATCAAAAGTCAAGTTATCACCAAAATGCATTAATGATTGAGAAAAAACACTGATCCAATGCTAGGTTTACTAATCACATATCCAATTTCTTCCGAACTCTCATAACGCCATGCTAGTTATTAGACCTCGTAAAAATATATCCTGTGGAACAAAGGCCAATCAATTCCACCCTACAGAGAAATTTAGTAAGTTTAATCGTATCTACAATAGAATAAAGTTTACGACCATCTGCCTCCCTCATTTTCAGTATACAATTGAAATCACCCATAGTCACTTATGGTGCATCCATGGTACCGTGTAATCGAGTTAAGCTTTGCCATAAGACATTACGTTGAAAAGCCAAATTAGCTACATAAACTAAGGTAACTATAAAATTTGTCCACTGACCTGTAAAATTACATTTGAGATAAAGATGCTGGGCACTCTCATCCTCCACAAAAATGTCTATCCAATCTATATTATAGCAACATATAATACGCCCATTAAAATAGGATTGGTGATTGGAGATACACCTCCACTGAGCACCCAAAAGATGAAAAATGGTCAAATGAGCTAAGTCTCTAATTCTAGTTTCTAGTAGACCCACCAAAATTGGTTTTTTCTCCAGAATTACATCTCGGAGAATTGCCTATTTGGAAGGGTTATTCAAACCCCTCGTATTCCACACTAGAACAAACATTCTGGGGATATCACCCCTTTTCTTTTCCTTTTACTTTTTTTCTTTCTAGCCTCCTTTTGGTGTGCCACCACAGATGAAGAAGAAGGGGTATTATAATGGGATTTCTGCGTTCATATATTTTCAGTCACAACATTTCCAAACTCCATAGCCTCAATCATCTCAGCGTCACTAAACGTGGAGGACCCTTATCAGCTGGTACCATATCCCCCTCCCTGTTCTCCTTCAACTGCCCAGTAAGTTGCATCAATGGTGATTGACGATCCATCCTTATCAGCTGGTACCATATCCCCCTCCCTGTTCTCCTTCAACTGCCCAGGAAGTTGCATCAGTGGTAATTGACGATCCTTCTGGGACCTTTGCTGGACTGGTTTACTCACTAGAGCCCCCTTTTTTAACTCCTTTGGTTTCCATAGATACGTTACCTTAATAGTTTTGTGGACCATGTCCCCTCCCTCACCCATGCTCAACACAGTCAAGGTATCTGGAAGTTGTGTACCTGTAGAGATCTCAATGTAAACCTTTGTAAAGCCCACTCTCTTTATATTGACAATTAGAGCATCCAAGGTTACCGATTTCCCCAAAGCACTGGCCACATTGCTCAGACCATCAAGAGTCCATAGCTCCATAAGGAGATTATGGAATTGCACCCACATAGGAAATGTATCTATAGCTTTCCTGCCCTCCTTTACCCTAAGCCTCTAACACTGTACAAAAATTGGCTGGTCATCAATATGCTATGGCCCTTGAGCTCTATGTCCTGCAAGTCATAATCTTTACCGAATGTGAAGAGAAAGGTGTCATCTTCCCGTAGTAGAACTCTTTGCAATCCTTTCTGACTCAAATGAGCTTTAGCCTAAGCATTGATAATAGGAAAGGTTGGCCTTTTACCCCAGAAAAACCCCAATAGAGCTGAAGACCATTTGGGAATACCATCATCAATGACACCCATAGGAGGGGAAATAATGTCATCCTTCACCGCATCAGGTAAATGCTTTAAGACCACTGTAGGTGGAGGAGTGAATAGTCATTTTTCCTAGACCCCAGCAATCGTCGGTAGTTTCTCCTTCTTGCCTAATGAAGGTCAGACGTCTATAGGATGGGAATCAGTTGTCTATAGCGGAATCCTACCCAACAGAGCAGGAAAATCCTCCTTGACACTCGAAGATTCACCAATGTCCATCAAGATATCCAACGGCTAAGGATGGCCTAGCTTAAGGAGGGGAAATGTGGCACCCCACTCTCATAAGGCAGATTCCCGAACACACCGAAGGTATTCGAGAATGTACTCTACAATGGGTGGCATGCTAGAATAGTCAAACAATTATACTCATTGCAAAATTTTTCGAACATCACACGCTATTTTAGAAAAATAGTGATCATTTTTTGGCCTATTATATTCAAAAACATTCTCAGTCACAAGTTACAAACAATTAACACATCATCATATATATTCATGTAATTATTTAGGCCCAATACAAAACATTTCCAGTCATGCAGTCATTACACTTTTCAATTCGCATAAATACTGTACAATATTTACATAATACAATTTTAAAATACAAAAGAAAGACTGTAGACATATGTAGGTACAACTGATCCTGACCTCTAACTCTTATCCAAATGCAGTGGTTAGACTCCAGTTGGCCTAACTGAGTATCTCCTCTGAGCCTAAAAAATATGTTGCAAATTTTTGGGTGAGTTTTACGAACGCAGTGAGCGGACCATCCTTAATGGTTCACTCAATTCACATAACACATCAATTCATATAATCACGTAATTCACATCATTTCACAAATCAACATATTGAATAACATACACTTCATATTCTCTTAATTCATATTTCACATTCAGAAATCATTCATACTATTTATTTCAATCATTTAAATCATACATATCAAATGTATATACAATGCTCATGAGACTCACTTTCAATTGTTATTATTGTCACCGAGTGCCTGTAAATGTCCCGTATCTATTGTGGATAACGAGCTTATTAATAAATGTCCCTTACTTGTTGGGGATACAAGGCTCATTATACATAGTGAGCCAGAGGATCTTACCACATTATAACCTTTAAGCTCTTTTTCACTTTTTGAGCTTTAAGCTCTTTTTTGGTGGCTACTCCAGTCATAATGGCCTTTATCTTTTCATACATTCATGTAATAAAATGCATCACAATCTCATATATTCAATCAATCGGTTGATTTCAATTTCATATTCACATTCACATTTATCATCGGATCGATTTCTAGCATTCAACAATAATGTTGAGTATCAATTATTCAGTCAAATTCACATACAATGAGCACTTCCAACATATTATTCATACATCAAATGCCTCAAACATTTAATGTCCAGAATTAACACATTCACATTCACATCCACATCAGATAATAATGCAATATAGAAATTTAAACAGAACAATCAATTAAGAGGAGACCATCTAGGTCGACTCACAGTACACTCCAGATTAGCATTTGCTTCCATTATTTGAAAATGTTTGGATGCGGACGTTCTATCTTGTATATCAATATCATGCAATACACATATTGCACACACATCATTAATTACACAATCACATAAACATTCAATTATACACATATGCATATGTGTAATGTATAATGCATGCTCAAATTGACTATTCCGAATATGTTTCCTTAATCACATCTCTTGATCATTCAAACCTTATCATTTGTGTGTGCCTACTTTATTCTTAGGTTTATACCTTAAGAACACTTGGTTTTTTTAATATCATAAATCAATCACTAGTCATTTCTTTTCTACCATTGTATGCTCTCATAATATCCAATTCTCATTCACCTTTACTTAATACATATTACTCAACTCCTTTTAATCACAACTACAATCATATGAACATCTACATTCCCATTATACTCATGCCTTTGGTACTTTGATATCAACAATTCATTCACTAAGTTATAATCTCAACTATCGCCTCATACACATCACACATTTAGTCACTTAATCTAAGTATCATTCTAGGTTCAATTTAAGCTCCATTCAAGCCTAAATTAAGTCCAAATACATCATAGTTGAGTACCTTATCCTTAATTAGTTCAACCATTGCACAATCAAAACATTACCATGAAGAAGCACTGCCCACAATCTTGACAGAAACTAATCTCCCATTCTTCTTGCAATTTTCCAATTTTTCTTAGGACAAATTTTCAGGTTAGTTTTGTATGGCCATTATGACTTAGAAAATGAGGTATTTAGGCAACACCTTCTTCAAACAAAATGTTCCTATGTGTCTTAAGTTTCAAATGACATAAAATTTATACAGTTTGATTTAGTATTATGTGAGTTATACCCAAAATACTAAAGACTATTCTCAAACGCCGACAACACTCAGTACTCAACTTTAAGCCAAATTTCAAAACCTATAGAGACAGAATTCAAATTCAATTCCCCGATGAAAATTTTATCCATTTATCTCTATTTTAATATCAAATTAAAATCATTTCATTTGGATATCTACAGATCAAGTTATGACTAAAATACAAATATATGTTCAGTAGAAATACTACAGCTAACATATTCTAGCCATTCTCTTGCATTCCCACGATCGTGGGTTATACAAATCCGAAACTCCTATAAGTTATCTTCCAATTTTTCCACTTTTTTAACTCTTATGTGTTACAACTAAGAAATCTTATGTTTACTCCATCATTTCTGCTTCATTTCCTCATCAAAATCACTTCAATTCCACTTCAAAGACTTCCATCAAACAAACCATACATTATTGTTCATAAATCATACAAAAATAAGATATAAACACATTCATTTCTTCATGATCATTTTATCACTAACTATCATCATATATGCTTCTATTTAGACAACCTATGAAGAACAAAGTTTAACTTACATGTTTAGCTCCAAAGCTTCTTCAAATCGTCAAATAACCCTAACCTTCAAGGGTCATATGATTATCATCATTAAAGGTGGAAGGGTTAGGTCTTCTGTGACAAAAGAATAAGACAATAAGAATCTTGAAGAAACAAAGTGAAGGGGTTAGGAAAAATCAACATTGATGAGGTTTTGAAACAAAATCGTGGGAAGAAGAAATGAAGAAGATGAAGAAGAGAAGCGTTTAAGAAAGAATGAGACAATAAAGTGAAAGACAACAAAATGTTAGTCTTTCACTTGAAATAATAGTGTGGGATGAGTGGAGTGTTGGTGGCATTTGTCACTGCCACTTGTGACCTCCCTACAATTCCATTTGGGCCTCTTTTAATAATTGGTCTATTTGTCTCCAATTTCTACTCCAATTGTCTCTCAATTTTTTATGACATTTGTTAATAAATCTTAATGTCATTTATCAATAATTTCCACTTTAGTTTGACGTTTATTTCTACTACCATTTATCAATTGTTCTACCACTTGACATTTTTCCTAGTCCAAAAATACTCATAATTACCAAAAGTTTCCCATATTTGTTAATAGACATTTTGTATTAATTTTTGATACATAATTTGCTAGACTCTTATCCATTTAATATTTAAATTGTACTAAATTAAGATTTATTTGTTTTAATTTTAGGCACATATTGGATTTAGATAATGAGAGCAAAATGTCAAAATTTGAGAGCCCTTTACACCTAATAAAACATGATGGCATTTAAGTTTGGCTTGGCATAAAAACATTAAAAGGCATGAAGCTAGCTGGCGGTGGAGGAGAGAAGCTTTTAAAAGCTTAGAAGACATAGGTAGCTGGAGACATATAAAATACAGACAAAACTCCCCTAAAATCCTGTAGGAAGCTGGTGAAAAAAGGAGAGAAAAAGCAACTAGATGGTGGTGTGAGCACAAAACAGTGCTGGAGGCGTGCGTAGAGATGGATGAAGAATTAGTTTTGCGTGAGACCAAAAAATTGATTACATAGAGAGAAACCAAAGCAGTGGCGGCGCAGAGATAAGCAAGCAACGTGAGTGTGTTTATTTGACAAAAGAGGACAGCTGGAAAATGTTGAAGAGGCTGGCGTAAGAAGTGAAGAAAAAAATGTGTGAAGTTACGCATGAACGTGAGCTGAAAGATGGAATAAAAAAAGAAAGAAAAGGGCTCAACTCCATCACCAACTGAACATACATCCGTTAAACATACACTCTCTATTCACAAGTTAGCATATGTTAGAGACAAAAGGGGACTCACGTTATATACCACTCAACACTCCTTACACATTGCAGCTAGTGGTATATGAAATAATGTTGATCTTGTTGCAAGGAACATGACAGCTCTTCCACCACTCACAATACTTTACATTACACATTAGCTATTGTGGAGATTGGTTGACACAAGGTGGCAGAATCATCAACGTTGCAGTTGGAAGTTTGAGAACGTAAGAAGTTGGTGGTGGCTAATGTTACACCAATCAGGGGGACAGCTGTGGAGAGAACAAGAAGTTAGCCAAGTGGAGACTCCTATATAGCTGCTAGTGGAGGTAAAGACAACACTGGCAACTGGTGGCTAATACAAATTTCTTGAAGAAGCTGGTGGCAAAGGGACACGTTGAGGCAAAAGCATGTACTCTAGTGGAGGCATTCATATTGAAGGAAAAACACATACGTTAGTGGAGCAACCACGTTGAAGGAGAAGAGTGAAGCAGCTGGTGGAAGGCATTACTCATTTCACAACAACACAAGCAGCTAGTTGGATAAAAAAATTGAAAGTAGCTGCTGGATTAGAGAATAAAATGCAAATGGTAGGAGAGAAATGTTAGCATCTGTTGGAGATTAAATACGTGGCAGCTGGTGCATGAAAACAACAAGTTTTTGCTTGAGCTAAGGGAGAAGACTTAACATTGGGTGTTCTTAATTTATTTTTTTATTTTAATTATATGGATTTATTAGTGCAACATATATTATGACCATGATTTATGTTACATTGATGAATATGTGTGAGTAAGTATTTCTTTTCGGTTAAGGTTAAGACTGATATTGGATTAGGATAATTTTTATGGTATTATTTTTGCTTGATCGAATGCATAGTTAGTCCTAATTTAACTTGATCACCTAGATTAAGGCCTTAGATGATTAAATGTCATAACCAGTGGGATTTAATTTGTCGAAAAACTAATCAAGCGACATACTTGAGACTAAATTGTAGACCAACCTTAGGATCTTCAGTGAGGATACCTAGGTTTAACGAACTTAATTTTAGGCTTCTTGTATTTAACACCTTTTATTCCAAATTATCTATGAACCAAGTGGTGACTCAGATTTAGAAGAGAAGGGAACCTATGAACATTGGGTTCGACTTGCTTAAGTGAAGTATTTCCTAAATCAATCCACCGTTACAATTTTATTTTTAGTGTCC
>JANIIA010000010.1:38703646-38713976 GCA_027478495.1 Erythroxylum alaternifolium | reverse complement strand
GTAGTAGTAGTAGTAGTAGTAGTAGTAGTAGTAGTAGTAGTAGTAGTAGTAGTAGTAGTAGTAGTAGTAGTAGTAGTTGTAGTAGTAGTAGTAGTAGTAGTAGTAGTAGTAGTAGTAGTAGTAGTAGTAGTAGTAGTAGTAGTAGTAGTAATCATCATCATCATCATCATCATCATCAAATTCCTTATTATTATTAATTTTCTTCTTATTATTTTCCAACATTTTGCCGTGGTTAAATTTTTCTGGTCCGACTCATTTCAGCATTCATTATATATTCACAATTGCAATATAAAATAACAATGAAACGATATTGAAAATAAATATAACATAGGGCTTTAAATTACTAAAAAGTTATTTAGTTTAACAAAAAATAAGCTTCAACCCTATTTTAAATAACTAGACAAAATGTTTCAACTTCAACATAATCTTCAATGTGTGGCAAGAAACCTCTTCACCCATCCAAGTCAGGCACAAGAGTGAAAAACACAAGCATTTGCCACAATCCTTTTTGTTCTTTCCACATTTCTATGTAAACTTAAACTGAAACGAGTCATGACTGCAAAAAATAAAATTGCTAATGTATTTACATAAATTTGTTCAAACAATGTACAATGTAAGAGAAAAACTATGGAATAATTCAAAATAGTTGAAGGCATAAGGTAGAGTAAGAGAGAAAAAAGAAGATAGAAATTTTTCTGTTCTTTAGCGTTGGCTTAAACATACACGAAAGAGATATAAATTTTTTTGTTTTACTCTATTCAATCAACAATCTTCTTACATCATATAAAAGCTAACTAGAAAGTTGTATACAATCTATCAATTCTTGTTCTTCGAAATATAATTGTTGAATCTACAGGTATGGAACTTGGGGAATTTGTTTCACTTACGCTACGTGGTTTGCACTGGAAGGCCTAAGAGCTACTGGAAAGACCTACAGTGAATGTGCAACTATGTGCAAAGCTGTCGATTTTCTTCTCGGGATACAAAGAGATGATGGGGGTTGGGGAGAGACCTACCTTTCATGTCCTAAGAAGGTCAACCTCTCCATTTCAAAAGAAATTAAAAGAAAACCTGAAATCCAATCTTAAAACCACATTATACTAACTTTACAATGATGTACCTTCATCATCTATCTCTCCATCACTAGTGTAGCATCACTACTCTTTCATTTATTTTATCATATTGTAATCAAGTTCATTATAGTTTGTATTATGGTGTATTTATGATTCTTGGTTCATGGTATGGCTATTATAATCTCCACTTTAAGTAACTAGGCAAAAATTGGATTCTAATACTGAAATGTGTGACATACTCGATTGACAAGGAAGTAAAGCAACATTGGTTCAATATCAAGCTGCACTTGATTAAAACTCCTAGCTGGTCTATCAACATATGCTCTCAATGAATTGAAGTTGATTAATGTGTTTAGCATCCCTTATACATTAATTGAAATTTCTAAATGTTGTATTACGAACATTCAATCACACAACAAACCAAATTTGATCCCTCTCTTAACACGAACAACACTTTGCAACATAACAGTCTTAGTCACAGAATTCTGTTCCATCTCCAATGTCATTTTTATTCAGCTAAGAAGAAGTAGCAAAGCTAGATAACATTCCCCAAAGGAACCCCAGAAATCATTGATGTCTGTGATGTTAAACTTCTTCAAGAACATACAAGTCCACTTTCACAAGCAGAAGCAAAAATCATATATCACAAACAACAACAGTTAGAGCTAGCAAAACACAAGTCCACTTTTCACAAGCACATGGAGAAATTGTGCTACCTCAGCTAATTATTAATAAGTTCTCTAGTTTAAGGTCGTATATCACACAAACCATTTCTAGTTTTTCCCATTTCCTTTACAAACAAATGCACAAAATAAAACCAAAAATGCTTCTTTCCTTTCGTAAAATTATATTTCAAACTTGCAGTCGTTCATGAAATGCCAAAAATTTTTATATCACTATCAAACTTAATTCCAACATCAATATAACCCTGTAGAATTTTAGTAAACACAAAAATCAATTAGTAAATATGCATCCATGGGAAAGAGGAAATCCATCAGAGCTAACAAAAGTTTGAAATGCAAGAGACTGTCAATAAAATGACAAAATTATGATGATAATGAGAACATATGTTACAATAGAGACAACTCTAGATTTATTTCAAGAAACACATTAAATGATTCTAAATTCCAGAAATCGATCAAGTTAGAAGCAGATAAATTTCAACACACAAACTTGAGCAAGTTGGCTTTATAAGAAAAAATGAAAATAAAATCAATTCACGGTGACAAATGTTAGGGAGAAAGGTTGTGTTTACCTAATCAACACAACTGGTAGAGAAAAGAGACGAGAGTGTGAAGAGTGAGAGAGACCCACTAAGTTAGAGACCAAGATCGTGAGTGGAGAAAAGAGAATAGAGTATGAAGAGTGCGAGAGGGCTACTGAGTCAGAGACAAAGAGCATCAGTGAGAGTTGTCGACAGAGAGGTGTGCTACTACATAAGTGAGAAAGATAGGGGTGTGCGTGAGGGAGAGGGACTGAAGTTGTCCAACAGAAACGAAGCTTACGTTTACCTATTTTGATGTTTGCAAAATAGGTAAAAATCCACAAGGGGGGTAGCATCTTTAGCTATTCCCCCATGTCCACGAATTCTTAATCTACGGAATGTTTATTCCGTAGGTAGGTATTTTTGTAACCAAACAAAGATTACCTAAAACGTAGAAATAGATGGGTAATAGAAAAGTTATTACCCTCAACCAAAAAACTTGTTAGTTCCTGGTATGAGATGAAACAACTTTAGAACCCCACAGTACCCTTAGGATATCCCCTTATAGCATTGAAGATTCTACAGTTCCTACTCCATACATTAGAAAGTGCAGTACTTCATGAATCCAATCATATAAACCTTCAAAACGAAATAGTACAACGCCAAAAGTATATTTTAAATCTCAATATTTACATAAAAATACAAGTTAGAATTCTAACATTTTAAATTGTTCAATTTAAATCATAACATTTTTAAAATGGACAAAAAAATCTAATTCATGAAAATTTTAACGAAGTTAACTTTCTATCAGTTAAATATCACCTCAACACTATTGTGCTATTATTTATTGTTTTTTATAATCAAGTAGTGAGTTCCACTATTACGTAGAATTCACTATATAAAATTAACAAAAATAGTTAATTATATATTTTAAACCCTTAATTGCAAATCTCTGTAAAACCCTTAGATTGCAGATTCTATACATATACTAATTGTTTTTGGTGATAGAGACAACTTAGCATCTGGATTTACTATAAAAAAATCAAACCAATAAAAACAAGATTATATAGGGAATAAATCATATCTAACTAAAGGTATTTTATAAAAGTGGTCATATAAACAACATATCTGGTGTACTTATAGGCCTTCTCTTTCTATTATTATTATTGCTACTCCCATTCATTATATGTATGACAAGCTCTAATTTCATTCCTAAGAGGAGCAAAGTACTTTCACTTTTTCATTAATAATTATTCTAAGAGTTGGTACCTTATTAAGAGAAAAAATATATGTTCTCAATATTTAAAGTTTCAAAGTGCATTGAACTTGATTCCAGTTAAAAGATCAAGTGTTTGAGGAAGAATAATGAAGGAAAGTATACTAGTCATGAATTTGATGTATTCTATAAGTAAGAAGACATAAAGACGGTTTCTTGTTATACACTTCTAAGAAAAGGAGTGACATAGAATATGAACAAAAGTTTATTTGAAAGAAAAAGAGAAATGTTGAGAGTTTGCAAGCCTAGCTAATCATCTGTTATATGGTATATTAATATAATCATCAAAAGTCAAACGTCAATATATATTTAACCTTAAATTTCTCCTACAATTATGTACATTAATACTATGAAATTATTTAGTTGATTTTGTTTCTTTAGTTGGAGTCACTTAAAGTGTATGAATATATGGATGTACATAACATTATGGATCATTTCTTCTTTACTCTTAATTTCCACATAGTATCAAAGCCTCCTTTCTAAAAAGCAGTCAAAATTCTAGAGTTTTTCTTCAACCTTTTCTCTGAAGCATTCTTTCTTACATTTAGGCTTCTTAATTTGCTCCAAATACAAATTTTCATATACCAAATTGATCCTTTGTTTGAGTAGATTTCAAAACCATAAAAAACATTAGGACCAACCTCGGTACAAGCCCCCTTGCACCACCTAAAATCTCAGAGTTTAAAACCTTAGTTGCAGCTATTTGGAGTAAGAACACAGTCTGAACATTGTCATTTTGCTTTAGTAATGAAAGGTTAGAAATTTTATGGAGTCATATCATCCAACATCCTAGTCAGTGTCATGTCATTTCATGCGACGACAACATACACATTGGTTGCCACATCATTGTCCAAGTTATTGTCATCTCACAAAATATTTAACATGTTAGCTTTTCACGTGTTGCTACTTAATTTGTCTATGTGTCAACATAAGTTCTCTTCCTTAGTTTGATTCAGACTCATTCGTTCGATTTGGTTTAAAAAGAGTTGACTGGTACTTTGACAGCCTGGTTCAACATATTTTTATTCGGTTTCTCTATAAACTAGACCAATTACTTAGGTTTTTTTATGTTTTAAATCCGATTTTGAGGTCAAAATAATCAAATTTCATCTCTATAAGTAGGTTTTCTCCTATTTTATTGTTTACAATCACTATAGATCAATGTTTTAAATTTTGGGCTAAACATCGAATCGATAAAAGGAAAAATTTAAGGTTTAAAAGTTCAACCGATATGAAACCGCTATAAAACAGGTATATAGTAAATAAGAAGAAAATTTTTTCAATTAATCAACTTTTCGATTCTGTTCAATTTACTTTAATAACTAATAAATTTGATCGTTAAAAATAAATATATTTATTAATTAATCAGTTGATTTTAATGTTTGTAAATATTAATTTTTAAAAGAAGAAAATAATTTCATTATAATTTAATATTCATGATCTAATATTCCTAAAGGTCTTAGTTTGATATATAAAATTTAAAATGTGTCTATAATTTTTGTACAGTGTCGTTTTTGTTATATATATATATATATTATGTCATAATTTATTCACATAATTTATCCATTTATTTTCTTAACCATTCATTTTTCCCCATGTTAGTAGTATTTTCCCATCTCTTTTCTCATGTCTTTGAAAGAAAATCAATAAGCAATTGTCAAATCCCTAGTGCCATTACCAAATCCCATAAGACATA
The DNA here is from genome assembly GCA_027478495.1 of Erythroxylum alaternifolium. Taxonomy (NCBI): domain Eukaryota; kingdom Viridiplantae; phylum Streptophyta; class Magnoliopsida; order Malpighiales; family Erythroxylaceae; genus Erythroxylum; species Erythroxylum alaternifolium. The sequence continues at coordinate 38,708,727 of JANIIA010000010.1, read as the reverse complement.
TCAAGTTGTTTTCTTACTGTATACCCAACTTTCAAGAACAATTATTTCACTTTTAGACAGTTGTTATCATCTATTTTCTCTGCTTCTTGATTTTTTTTCCAATCATCATCTTTCTCCATTCTTGTAGCCTTAAATGCTCAAGTTGAACCATAGCTTGTGCAACTCCCATGATTTCGCTCTTACTAGCACAAAGCCTTATCTGCTCATTGACATAATGTAACCTGGCTTAGTACTACTTCTACTGATATTAAATCTTAACAACATGAAAGATGCTTCTACTTATGATCTTTTAGAGTATGAAGAGGAAATATAACTTATGGAGTGTAAACAATTTCACCATAGTTGTGTTCCCTTGTGCTTTATGAGTATCTTACTTACAGCCAAGGCTAAAAGAGATACAGGAATTATAAATGGTGCAAACCAAATACTTGCCTAAACCATATTGGTTGCCAAGCTCCTTGGACCATCACCATGATCAAATATTAGAAGCATACCTTGAAAAGTTGCAACAAGAAGGTGTTTCTTTTTAGTGGATGTACATGTGCCTCCTTCCCATTCCATGACATGTCCTTTAGTGATACTAGGAAAGGACTTCTCATGTTTTCGTGAGAAAGAGAGATGAAAAAAGAATGGCTAGAAGAGAGATGTAGGGTTAAAGTAAGAGAAGGGAAATGGCAAAAAAGAACATGGATTTTGCTATTCTCTTCACCCATTCATCTATTTCTATATTCCCAGAAAATGAAGCGAGGAGAAAACGAAGGGAGGAGAAGTAGATAGCTAAGATTACGAGGAGAAGTAAAGTACCGAGATTCCTAAAAACTTAAGTGAGATGTCGAGAAGAGAAAGTGTAAAGAGTGAAGTGAGAGTGGTTTTTTGTCTTCTGAAATTATATACAATAACCTAGTTCCAACTGGTACCTAGATAAACTAGCTAGTTCAAGGATAAGTCAATTGATTTTTATATATAGACATTATTAAATGAAACTGAACTAAACAATTGGTTGATTCAAATTATTTTTGGTTGAATCTGTAGATCTGGTTTGGTTTTTAAAACATTACTATAAATACCTCTAAACTTCCCTAATACATTCCTAATCCTATCAATATAATCTTTTATAGTTCTAACTATAACCATTAGGCTGAGGAAATATATGTGTTCTTAAGGGGAGATTCCTTTGGCGTATTGTTATTAGAGAAATATCTAAACCCACCCAAAAGAAAGATGAAGACATGATGTATTCACTGAATGGTTGGTAGAATATGGTAAAATAAACCATCAAATCTTAACATGGTTTCAAAATGCATGTGCTAAAGCCATCAAACTTGACTTTCGACGTTTTGACACCATCAAGGAGGTATGAAATGTTCTGGAAAATTATTATCTATATTTAAGGATGTCTACCAATTTTAGTTGTATATGAGACTTTATCGCAAACTACAACAGTCTGGACAAACAATACACAGTTATGTGTCTGAATTGTAAAATCTTTGGGATCAACTAGCACTTGACGATCATACTTGGCCTAGTCCTAATGCTTCTGCAATCTACACAAATCTTAGAGATCGTCAATATATATGGCATTTATTGATGACTCTTATGGATAAATCTGAACTTATTCTCTTCGTAAAGGAACTCTAACCAATCTTGACACTGTGATTAATGAGCTCATCTTAGAGAAAAGTCATCCCAATATGTTATATATAGAAAAATATGTCCCATCTACTAATGTTATTCTTGTAACTCAAACCTCTTCTTAAACTTCTCATAACTCAGGTAAGAAGCTTTATAAAGCATCTTACAACTACTGCAAAAAGCCTAAACATCACCTCCAAATATAAAAAACAATTCAAATTGAACTCTGGCCAAGGTAAATTTTTCCAAGTCTCTTTAGCCTACTTCCATTGTTGTTGCTACATCTGAGGCATCTCCTAAAGATTCTTTAAAAGACATTCACGCCCTTTTTTAACAACTTCAACTAGATTCTAGTATAGTCTCCTCCTCTGCTCTATCTTTCACATTAGGTACCTTAAATTCTTGGTATCTCGACTCTACCTATTGCGTTCATATTACCTCTGATTCTTCCATTCTTGAATCTCAACAATACCATCTATTCACATGTTGTTCACACTACCTATAATTCTGCTATGCATATACAACATATAGGTACTGTTTACACATCCAAATTACATTTACTTAAAACCTTTCTTGTTTCCAAACTCTTATTGAATTTTATTTCTATTAGACAATTATATGAACTTTGTGTTAACTTATCCTTTTCGAGTCATGGTTGCATTGTACATGATCCACAAATGGGCAAGATATTTGGAAAAAGGCATAATTAAGGTTAGACGGATGTTTGAGCTTACTTTACTAAATCTTCCTCAAAGCTTGTTATTGGTGTTATCGCTTCTCATACATGGCACTCTCACTTAGGTCATCTTTCTACTTATAAATTAGGGTCTTTAATCTCTAACAGTACTTTAGGTCATGTTAAGATTGAACATTTTGATTGTTTCCCTTGTCAATTATCTAAAATTAATACTTTACCTTTTTATCTTAATGATTCTATCTCTTTAGCACCTTTTGATCTAATTCACTATGATATTTAGGGTTGTGCAATCATGAAACTATGGGTGGCATAAGATATTATTTGATATTTGTCCATAATTTTTCTCGCTATACATGGATTTATCTAATAAGATATAAATTTGACCTATTCTCTATTTACTCTTATTTTACTAATATAATTTAAACTCAATTCAGATGTAAAATTAAAGTATTTCGCACTGATAATGCCATAAAATACAAAGATACAAAATTTATCAACTTCCTTAATCAACAAGGGACCATCATTTAGAGATCCTATATAAATACATCTCAACAAAATGGTTAGGCCAAATGTAAACATAGAAATATCCTTGACACTGTTTGAGCCCTTCTTATATCTTCTTTTTGTCTTGAAACCTTTTGAGGAGAAGCAACCTTTACTGCTGTCTATATTATCAATCATATTCCTTCTCCTATCATAGGTAATATTTCTCCCTATGAGATCTTATTAAATCCGACTCCTGACTATCAGTTTCTTAAAGTTTTTGGATGTGCATCACGAGCACACCAAACTAGAACCGATAACATGTTTATGATGTTTTCTAGGGTATGATGTAGAGAAAAAGGATATAAATTGTTGGGACCTCGCCCTTGCGAGTCACGTGACTGATGTCCTAAGTGACATCTGATCGCACATCCCACAAAAGTGGCGTGCCCACACTAGCCAATCCTAAAAAAGAACTCACTTAACCTATTTCCGGACATATTTGTGGGAAAACTCAAAGTGGAATTTCAATTTGACCTCTTCAGAACATTATGTTCCCCTTTTGTCTTAAGTCTCTATTGACACCAAAATCATTTAATTTGGTTCTGTCCTCAATCATATTGAACCTTTTTCTAATGGGGCAACTAGCATAACTTTCGTTATAGGTATCAGATCAACATCCTTGTTAGCTAGTTTGAGAGAGGACTTATAGGTCTATAAGTTTCTTGAAGACCTTAGGAGCAAACTCTACCGTCTAAAGGGTCAAAGATGGCCTAGACGATACAGAATGAATAGTATATAGAAGAAGAAGCAAAAAGTAGAAAAAGTAAAAAGATAGAAGAAGCAAAAAGGTAGAAGAAGCAAAAAGTAGTAGAAGAAAAAAGATAGAAGAAGTAAAAAGTAGTAGAAGAAAAAAAGTAGAAGAAACAAAAAGTAGCAGACGCAAAAAGGAGAAAGAAGCAAAGAAGCAAAAAGTAGAAGAAGCAAAAAGATAGAAGAAGTAAAAAGGTAGAAGAAGCAAAAAGTAGAAGAAGCAAAAAGATAGAAGAAGAAAAAAGATAGAAGAAGCAAAAGGTAGAAGAAGCAAAAAGGTAGAAGAAGCAAAAAGATAGAAGAAGCAAAAAGGTAGAAGAAGCAAAAAATAGAAGAAGCAAAAGTAGAAGAAGCAAAAGGATAGAAGAAGCAAAAAGATAGAAGAAGTAAAAAGGTAGAAGAAGCAAAAAGTAGAAGAAGCAAAAAGTAGAAGAAGCAAAAGCTAGAAGAAGAAAAAAGATAGAAGAAGCAAAAAGTAGAAGAAAAAAAATAGAAGAAGCAAAAAGATAGAAGAAGCAAAAAGTAGAAGAAGCAAAAAGGTAGAAGCAGCAAAAAGTAGAAGAAGCAAAAAGGAGAAGAAGCAAAAAGATAGAAGAAGCAAAAAGATAGAGGAAGCAAAAAGATAGAGGAAGCAAAAAGACAGAAGAAGCAAAAAGATAGAAGAAGCAAAAAGTAGAAGAAGCAAAAAGATAGAACAAGCAAAAAGTAGAAGAAGCAAAAAGATAGAAAACTTAAGACGATATGATGTCGTCACAGACCCAAACTCCCATTATTCATCATGACTGTCATGTACATACTTCCTACGTAACATTACCACTTATAATGCTCATATCTCTCAACTCAAATTTCCAAAGATTTCATACTATATATCATTGGAAAGTTAGAAAAGTAATCTACGATTTCCAAGAAAGCAGCTTCATCCAATTCAGCTTAGATCAATACAGTATTTCCCTCGAAGCCAGAACATATATTCTCACCCTTATGGAAAACTTGAAAAAAATGTAATGAACAAAATTGACATACCATCTGCAAAACACAAACATACTTCGTTAACATCAAAATATAAAAGTTTTTATAAAGCTTTAGTGGGATTTTTAGCTATAATACATCAATATCTCAAAATGCCCAAAATACAAAAAGATACATGAACAGTAATTTGCTCAAAATGCAACTAAATCCTTGTGGTTACAAATCTAGGTTAAACACAAAAGATGCAAAATTTTGGAGTGATGCCTCGATTCTCTTTCAGTCGATCTCATTTTCTTTACCTAAAGATGGGGCAAAAAAGGGGGGTGAGCTTAAAAGCTTGTAGGTAAGAAGTTTATAACGAATAACAAGCAAAATCATTTAACCAAATTCACAATAAAACAATTCATATATTGTAACACCCCATTACCCTAGAGTACGTACCGGAACGCCCGTGGGTCATTCCGACACATAACCTAAGATAATGGAG
>JANIIA010000010.1:38691868-38703546 GCA_027478495.1 Erythroxylum alaternifolium | reverse complement strand
CTTCCTCTTTCTTTTTCCCTTCTTGAACAACCTCAAATTCTCTCTTTAAGACCAAGAAAAGATGTAACCTAGTCCAATACTCTATTCTTTCTCAACTTCACTGAAACCTCTCTTCTTCTTTCTCTCCTTTTTCGTTTTTCTCTCCTTCTTTCCTTCATTCACATTTTTGGTATTCTAATTTATAAGACAACATTTTCCTCTTCCCATTCTACCCTTAATGAGAGAGAAAAGTCTACCTTACCCTTCCTTTAATGCCTTAGTGCTTCTAACCTTAAGTAAACCACCCAAAATACCCCTTTATGATTTTTTTAACCTTTAATTCAACTAACCCAAGAAATAAATTTTACTAACAAAAAAATAATTATTAATAAAAATTTAACTCCCAAAATTTACTAATAAAAATTGCATATTCATGTTAGATTGATACTAAGACTAAGATAGTACTGAGATGACTCATAAGTTTTGTTGAACTTTTCTCTTGATAGTAACATAAGGTTTGCCCCTATGACGTTTATTTTGTTCCTTATTTCTTGGATTGCCCAAGCTTGGCTTGAGGCTCGATGGGCAATAAAATTACATCGTTTTGACCCTTTTTTATTTTTTAGAAAATTTAAAAATTGCAGGGCCTAGGGCCAGATAGACTCTGGGCCAGGGCCCAGGCCCTTACTTATTACCATCCTTACTTCTTAACCACATTTTGACTCTTTCAATTTAAATGCTCATTTATTTTTTATGGTCTGCCAGAGGAGACAGAAGGAACAAATAAACATTGATATATTTAAAATAGTCAAATTCATTCCATCCAGTGTCGATAGATTATTTTCAAGTTAGGCAATGTTCAATGATACTAGTTAGTTATAGCTCTTGTCAATTATCTATGTATTTTCTTGTAAATCATATATGTATTGTTAAGTTAGGGAATGTGTGTGTGCATCAAATATCATATATTGAGCCTTTATTTAAAAACAACGTCGTTTTACTTAAAACAACAATATTTTCACTTGAAAATTTTGAGTTTGAGTTAGACTGACTAGCTTGAGCCTGAATCTAATTTAAAGCCTAAAAATTGAAGCAATAAAGTCTAAATTCAACTTGAAACTTGGTCAACTTGGAGTGATATCATTGACTTTGGATAGATCAAGTCGAACATGAGGAAAAATAATATCCCTATTGCCATTTTTAATGTAGTTACATATGCTAAGAGGTGAAAATAAAAATAATGACAGTTAAAAGTATGGTAATCATAACTTAACTTGGCCTAAAAACTTGATATAGTTTTTTGTTAAGCAGGTATAATCAAATTGTGTACTTAAAAAGCACTCCATTATATGGTCATTATTTTATTATTCATTATAATCATTATTACTAAAATTACTTAAATATCTTAGCACTAAATAAATAATTAATAAAATATGTGTCTTTTTTTTACAAATCTCACTATTATGATAACTAACATTAATTAAATTATTTGTATATCAACAAATGATTTATAATATACAAGAGTACTTTAATCAATATAAGTTATAATGACTATAAGAATCACCAAATTGATTATTATATAATAGAAGACAAAAGTAGTTTTACTTTAGATATGCTCTTATATCTCTCAAAACTTCTGAAATCCCCTTCATTTATATTGTTTCTTTGTCAAATTTCACACTTTTTGTTTCTTTGTCTTTACTAACTTTGCACAATATCCTTGTTTTTTACCATTTTTAGCTTTTAGGTTTCATCTTTTCTATCTTTGCTTCTAATCTTCTACAATCCTTTATCATTGTCTTCTAACTTGTGACTAATACCACCTTTAGCCTTAAATTTTTGTTACTATTTTAAATAATTTTCTTAATCGTGTTAGACTTTCTTTCACTTTCCTTACCTCTTAAGGTATGAAAATTTAGTACTCTTCATGCCATTCTCCTTTACTTACTTTTTTAATGGAGAATTTGAGTAACCTCCCTCCTCTAACCTATGTTTTATTCTTCCTCCCTTTTCCTCTTTTATCTCCTACTTTGAATCTCTAAACTCCCCATTGAATGGAACTTAAACTCTTATTGGTAATTTTGTGCGTTTTATTCCTAGATAGAGGAACCTTGTCTTTGTCATGTTCATCTTCCTCATTCCTCAACACTTAGGCTTTTGAAATTGCCTTAGACATTTAATTCATTTAAGAAATGTTCTTCCAATAATCATACTTACCTAGTATCAGGTAACTGCGGACCGATCCCTATTTGATAAGCTGAGGTACTTGCCTCCTTAAACCTTATAGTTTAACATTATTCTCCCTCCATTATTACATGTTCTCAAGCTTAGAGCATCCAAATAGTATTATATGTTTGTTGGTTTCTTTGTTAATAAAAGGACAACATATCCCATTATAAACAGTAGGCCCATAACAACAAAAAAAAAATAGTTTAAAGAATGTCTTCATCAATAAAGGTGAATTTTCCCTCTTCGAATTTAACTAAAAAATAAGCATATAAAAGGTACAAGAAATAGACCATTAGTATATAAACAATAAGGGAGTCTTTTTACAAAAGTGTAGACCTGGATTTGATCTTGAGAAGATCAAGATCAAGCATGTATTAATATATATCAATTTCTACAACGTGTCATTAGAGTATTAATCCACAGTCAAGCTTAATTATTTTTCAATTTAAATTTTAAAAATAATGTCATTTTACTCAAAATGAAGTTGTTTTTAATTGATATATTTGATGTTTGGATCAGGGTAGCTAGAAAATTCAAGCTTAAACTTAACTTGAAGTCCAAATTTTTTTTATAAAAAACTTAATCTCAACTTAGAGCATTGTTAATTGGGTTTAAGCTTGTTGACTCTTAACAGGCCTGACTACAAATACTTTCCTTATCCACAACTAGTTTCAACTACCTAGTCAGCTTTTAGGTAAGCCTATATGATTAGATGAAGCCACTACTACTATGAAAAGGATAAGGCATGCTAAGGCATACGTAAAGGTTTATTTGAAGAAGGATTTATTTGATTTTGTCTCTATCTTGAAATTAGATGATGACGATAACTTTATAAAAAGATAAGTTAATCATTAGTCATTAGTAAAAACCTTCCTTAAGACAATAACACAAAATTTGGAAGCCTAATGGAAGAAACTTCTATGAGGGAGACTATAATAAATTTATAAGAATTAAAAGTACCCTAGATAGATCCATCACCAAGCTACCAAATCTAACTAAACTCAGACTTGATGGATAATTACCAAGAAGATATTAGGGAAGTTTTGATTATAGCCCAACCTCCTAATGGAGTAATCATAACTACAAAAGAACCTGAGCACACTAACAAGAAAATAAGGATTGCTTTTTTCTTTTATTACAGAAGAAGATAACATAAATTTTAAAACCCTTAGCACCATCAATATTCAATAAGTCATGACTACTGATAGCATACTAATAACATACTAGATTTTATAAAAACCCCCTAAAGTATTTGCCAATCCTAATGAAGACCAAGAAAACTTACCCCAATAATAAGTTAAGAAACATGTAGATGATTCCAAGCAAAAATCTAGGGCTCAAGCTATTTCCATCTATAATAAATAAAGATACAAAATAAAGGAAATTCTCTTATAATGAGGAAGAAGATAGGAATAGACCTTAAAGACTCCAAAGATGGTTATCCCTTAATTTCAAGAATGAGATTTGGTAGGAAAACATAAAAGCTCCTTACAGTCCTCATAAATCCTCTTAATGATAGTCATTACATAGAATTTAGGGATCAATTATAAATGAAAAGGCATTTTTTATTTTTACATACCAAAAAATCTTATCTGGTAAGGCTTTTGGAAACTAAAATAAAAGCAAACAACTGTAAAGATGACTTATGGTTTTTCGACAAAGATTGAAAACTCATCACCAATCATTAACGCTACCATAAAGGAAAAATAATGTTGGCTTTGAACATAAACAAAGAAAAAAAATCCTCCACACTAGTTCCACTGATCAATTGATCTAACCCAACTACCGTCTGCTCTGCCTTTATATATACTACTAATAGCTTTTCAAAGGATTCCACTATAGAATAAGTTAAGGAATATCCAATGAGTATAATATCCCCTTTGATGATTTTGGGATACTTTAATAGCATTAGATTCTTGCAAGACTCAAAAAGCAGAAAAAATAAGCTTAAGATACTTTAGTGAAGATTTTTGAATTTTCACAGGCCAAGTTAGTGTGACAGTACTAAAATACAAGGGAAATCACTTCATATAGAGTTGTAGACAGAGTAGGAGTGGTAACTAGGAAGAAACTTGACACAAAATCAGTTAACTGCTACTAGATGTCAAGTTTTCCCTATAGTGAAGCTCATTTTGGAAATACGTCACCTTAGACTGCTTTCTGATTGAAATCTAAAATTTAATAAAGGACAATCTTAGGAAATCAACCTTTAAATTATAACTTCCTAATCAAAATAGGAGGCCATAAGGAAGTAGTGTTAAAAGGCAATAAAATCAATATTCAATGATTTGAAGCTTAAAAATGTAAGAAGAAATTGTAGGCTGTGAACGAAGAACTCAAGGAACTAAGTAGAAAACATTTTAACAACATAGATATTGTTATACAAGAAATAAAGGATCTTCTCAATAATACATATAGAGAGCTCTACCTAAATCCAAGTGATCAACCCTACAAATAGAAGAGAAGCAAGCTTTATTTAAGCATATATAGATCTTAGAGGCCTATAATTCACTAATAAAATAAAAATCAAGGAGTTAGTTGCCAAAAAGTGGAGACTAAAACACCAATTACTTTTATAATTCCATAGTTACAAGAAGAAATTCAATCAATATCTCCTCATTGACAAATCTAAAAGGGGAAGTTACTTATAAGCAATAAGAGCTTAAGAACATAACCTGTAACGATTTCCAAAACACTTTAGGTATCTTTACTGATAACTCTTTTTGTGCACGTCTTAAGATTTTTTACACCTTACTCAATCATAAATGAGGAAGTTGAGTTCCTTAATTAGCCTTTTAAAAAGGCAGACCTAGATGATCACTTTTTAGCCTAAATCTAAGTAAAGCACTTAGACTAAATGAATGAAATGACTTATTTGTTTTAGAAAATATGGAACCTAGTTAGAGATCAAATGCTCAATTATATAATAGAATTTTTTTTATTAATGGCAACATACTCAAAGAGAAAAATAAAACACATGTTTGCCTTATTCCTAAAGTTTCTAATCCTTTTTCAATTCATAAATTTTAGACATATATCTTGTTACAATATCATATATAAGACCATTTAAAAATGTTGGCTTCAAAACTAAAAATAAAATTGGAATCCATCATCAAGTCATATCAAGGAGCTTTCGTTAAAGACATTAACATAGATGACAAGATTCTTATAACGTAGGAACTATTCCAGAACTATCATAGTAATACAAAAATTGAAAATTATGACTTGAAAATTGATCCATAAGGCCTTTAACTCCATTAACTAGAATATTCTCTTCAATACTATAGAGGTTTTGGCTTTCCACAACTTTACACTAAATGGCTTAAGTAATGTATGATAACTACCTTTTATAGCATTCTTGTAAACAATGAGGTAACTCTATTAATAAAAGGAATCGAAGTTTTAAGATAAGGTTATTCCCATATCTTTTCACTTTTCCCATTAAAGTACTTATCATAGTTATATCTTATAATATAAGATAAGGAGGTAACTTTACTTACCACCATAAGTGTAAGTTGTTGAAGGTACTCTTATTAAATGAAGCTAATGTTCAGTCGATTAAAATATTGAACTCTTTACAAACCTTTATTGAATTCTTAAGTCTTTCCAACAACCTTAGCAAAAGCCATCTTTTTCGCTATAGGAGCTTAATAATTAGATAAAACTCTTTCTAGCATCTCAGGGTTATAGATCAAGGAACCTCCTTTCACTTATATAGAAATTCATATAACTAGCAAAAGGCTATCGTTGGAAGAAATCCATTCTTTCTTCCACTTTATTCATAAGAAAATTAGCTACTGGAATAACATATACCTTTCTTATGTAGACAGGTCTAGCTTATCATGTCTGTCCTCAATAACTTGCACATGTATTAAGGCTCCCATTTATTGCTTCCAAAGAACCTATTAAAAGAAATTGAAAATATTTTAAAGAATTTCTTACGAAAAGGAAAGGTAACTAATGCTTTATAAGCTAAAATCAAATGAACAAAAATCTATGTACCAAAGGATGGCGGCGGTCTTGGCATTATCACAATCAGAACCATAAATGGAATGTTGATGGCAAAGAAAATATAAACACTTTAAATTCACAAAGAGTCATTTTGGGTTCAACGGATGCATACTTGGCTAAGGCAATAAAGATTTAGAAAATTAATCATATAATTGAAACATATTAGACCATTAACTAACTGCTACAATTAATGGACAAAGCTAGCAATAAGATGAAAAGCATAACAAGATATGAAAATGACATCTAATTCTATTATGACAATTGTAATGATTTAGGTCCTTTCTATAAAATATCAGAACTCAATTACATAAAGCGTATATTGTTAGACCAAGCCAAAGTAAAAGAAGTGAATCAAGGGGAGGAATGGTTTTGCAATATCAAGGGATTTTGTTCTATAATGGTTAGTAATTCAAACTACAGACCAAATTCATAAATATTAGACTTGATCAATTAGACGAGACATGTTTCTAGGAAATTCACCAACAAAATTTGCCTCATTGTTTATAGATACTCAAACCAAAAATTTCTATAGAGTAGGTTAATCTAATTCAACTTAAACCTTTAAAAAATATACTTTATTCTTGTTTGATTATCAAAAATAAATTAAAGACTATAAATAAGATTAAATTCCACACTAGTAGCCTTTATTGCTAATTTTGCAACTAAGACATTCAGATTATAATGTAACACTTAACATAAGCCTTAGTTACGTATCCCAGATTGAACATAAAAGGGAAATAATGAAGAAATGTGGAAATACCTAATTTTGATTTCACAACTTTCAGAGGAGTTTTTCGAAGCCATAATGACCACAAATCCATCGAGACCTTCATGAGTTACTCACTGTAACACGTTAAAGTCTTTATGTAGCTTTTTGTATATATGGGTCAGAGTATTCGTACGTTCATGACTTTTTACAGCAACTACGGGAGACCTTAACCTTTTATATATAGCATCCATATCAGGCCTCCCCATCATGGGCTCAATATGGGTACAGTCCACATCACGGGCTCGATATGAATCTTGTTTCACGCGAACTTGTTTCATGTTCTTGAGGAGTTCTATAAAACAAAAAGTCTAATAGAATAGAAACCATTTGGTCTCTCAGGTTCTGTTGGTTAGTAACTGGTCTCTACTTCATTCACTTGGTATTCAAATCCTAACTTGTTGTGTTGATTGTTCTGATGAAAAGTTTATGACTTTATATGTTTTTCCTTTCTGTCTCAGCTGAATCTCTGTTGGGATTGGATGTTTTTCTTTTTCTTTTTCTGTTCTTACCAATCTTGAGATCTATCGTCTTTTTTTATATGAATGATTGTTTAATTCTTACACCACTTTATGTGAAATATTTCTTCATTTCCAATATATCTAAAGTTTAAACCCAGGCTCAAGATCAGGTACTAGAACCACTCATGTTTCATTTGTAAGAACGCTTCTTCTCGCAGTTAGGAAGATGAATCCCTACACCATCAAGCCAAAGTGATAAATAAACTGCGTGTTTCTATGTTGATATTATCATTAACCTATGTATCTTTTACAATACTGCTTTGCCAATTTCCTGCTTTGGTGCTCACGTTAAGGAGCTTAAGTATGCAATTGGTCCTCTGTCTAGTCAGAGCCCCCGGTTCTGCACCAATGCATATTTTAGAAGATATCTGGTAGCTTGAAACTGGAATGTAGACAAGGCAAAGAAAATGTTGGAGGAGACACTTGAATGGAGATCATCGTATAAGCCTGAGGCAATTTGCTAGGTAGGTGATCTTTAAAATTGAGTGTGCACGTCTTTGACCTTGGAAATATAAATTTTTTCCCTTATTTCATTTTATTATCAACATGAAATTGCAATCGAAAGTGAGACCGGAAAAGCATATAAAGCTAATTTTTACGACCGTCAAGGAAGGAGTATTCTTATACTAAAACCAGCAATGTTGGTATAGAATTGGAATGACTTGATTCCACTAATTTTTCTTAAATTTGAACTAAATGCCATTGCAACTACTGCAGAATACAAGAGGAAAAGAAATCCAAATCTAGTAATTGGTATACATGAGAGATCAACAGCGGGAGGGAAACACAAGGAAAAGGCAATGATGCATGAAGGGATTGGAAATAGGGGGAAATTTGGAGATTATATGTTAACATGGAATTTAAAGACTAATTGACTTATCTATAACGACGCATGTATGACACTTCCTAATTTCCATCCAAAAAAGCCTTAAATTGAGCAGACTCGTGAAAGTTTAGACCTTCGTTAAGCAAGTTACAAGTTTAAGTCCTAAACTGATCAAACTCAAAAACGTTAGGCCCTAATTTGGGCTTTTAGCCTCTTACTAAATGCTAAATTGCATTAGAGAACACCTTTATGGGATTAAACACTTATACCCCCCTATGTCATGTCAAAACCCATGGATACATATATTAAACTGGATGTGTCTTACTGACATTGGCTCAAGGTCAATTTGTATATATACCCAATGACCTTTAAAATGATTAAGATCGTCACAAACTTTAAGACTTTTAAATGTATTATGACAACGTATAGTAACAAGTATAACTAAGGATAAACGATAATCATCTTTGTTAATAACATCCATGCTGTCATAATACATCAAAATGTATAAACATACAAGGAGCAAACTTAATGATCTTTAACTAACAGTGTCTAAGGACTTCAATACACCCATACTATATACATGTCTTTCAAACACATGTGGGCGAAGTCCTTTAATTAAAGGACTAACTAACATTTCCTCAGCCTTAAATGCTCCACCTCAATATCACTTTCCTCTATCAACTTCTTTATGGTCAAGTATTTGACCTCTAAATGCTTAGACGCTATGATATTCTTATTGTTGTTACCGAACAACAAAGTAGCAAGACTATCACAATACAATTAAATAGGTCTAGTCACTGAGTCAACCATAAACAACTCAAAAATCAAGTTTATGAGTCAAACCGCCTGTATAGCAGACCTATAGCATGCGATAAACTTTGCAAAATCAGAATATATATACCCTACGAGGTCTAGGTTATTGACCCTTCTGTATGTCAACATATAATCCTTTGTTCCCTTTAAGTATCTCAACACTCATTTAACTATGTTCTAGTGGTATATACTTGGGTTAGCTAGATATCTACCTAGCAAGCCAACAACAAATGCAATGTCCAGTCTATTGTACACATAGGTATACATTAGACTACCAACCGCACTAGAATAAGGATCATTCTTCTTCGCCTCTTCCTCTACTTCATTCTTTGGACGTTGTGTCAAATACAATCTCTCACATGAGAGATAGGTGCTACAACAGGTTTGCAGTCAGCCATATTAAACCTTTATAACACTCACTCAATATATGCACTATGTGAGAGGCCTAATGAGTGTTGAGATTTGTCTAGATGAATCTACATACCCAGGACAAAAGATGTTTCACCAAGGTCCTTAACGTTAAAATGCTTCGTCAAAAGTTGCTTAACCTCTGGTGTGTGTATTGCACACTCTGACACGTGGCAAGCCCCCCATCCATACACATTTCATCAGTTGTCTAGCATATGCACGCGCTAGATGCATCGCCCTAAGGGCAGTGTTGTTGACACACGCGCCTGACGATCTCTCGCCCTCACCAAAAAATAGGAGATTTATGGCAAGATTTGGGTCAATTTTTCACACTCCTAGGATCATTTTCGATCTACTTTGCAATGTTAACCGTATTTACCAAACATTCAAGCATCAATACATAAGAAAAAAATAAAAAATGAAACCTTATTATTCTGAAACCATTATGGAGAGAAAAATAAAAAATCCTTCATTTTTAGCCATCGATTACATAACCGCTCTGATACCACGTGTAACACGTAACATGAGCGTTATTTACGTATCCCGGATCAAACATGAAAAGGAAATAACGAAAAAAATGCAAAAATATCTAATTTCGATTCCATAACTTTTAGAGGAGCTTTCTGAAGTTGTAACAAGCACAAATCCACCGAGACCTTTACGAATGTTGCTCACCACAATGCGTTAAAGTCTTTCTGTAGCTTTGTGTATATATGAACCTCTAAATGGCTCAAAGTATTCGTACATTAATGACTTGCTACAACAACTATAGGAGCCTTAACCTTCTATATATAGCATCCATATCATACCTCCCCATCATGAGCTCAATATGGGTCCGGTCTACATTAATTGGGGTCTATTTTTTTGCCAGACTTCGGCCTATTAACCTATATCTTTTATTGAGCCACTTTATTATATTTATACGAATTAATTTACATAATTTAACTGGTAAATTATTTAAAATCGATAAAATGAAATTAATCGTTGTCCACCAAATGCAAAATTTCTAACATATAAAGCACATCTTCTAATATCATTTTTTGGGCAGCAATTTGGATCCAAATACAGGGCCTGTGGAACTTGTGATTCCAAAAAGTTGATTAGAAGAGGATAGTGGAATAGGTAGGTAAACTAAAATATTCTGACAATTGGGATTATATTTTCTTTAAGCTTTCATTTAATTGCTATATTTATGGATTATATAAAGAAAGGAATACCAAAATTTTTCAAAATAAACGGCAGAATGCTCAACCACTAATTTATAAACTACTTATCTTGAATTGGGAAAATATCTATAATCAATGACATCAACAATAACATTGGAGTTGATATAACTAATAGATGGAACTTTCCCTTAACGTGATTAATGGTGTCTTTCAATGTAAACTCCTTGTAATTAAGGCAGACACGTCTGTGCAAGTGATCGTATAATTTTGTGAAAACACACAGTGACTTACATTTTATTAATATATATACATTTTATAAATTTATTCTTTACAAAATCATAATTTTTATTAATATATTGAATTTTATAACTTCAGTTAATTGATTTGACCATTTTAATTATAATATTTTTTTCATTTCTTATAATTTTATCCTCCTTCATTAATGAATTTTGTTTTATTTTATACATTTTATAAATATATGTAAGTTTTATATATTCATTCATAATAAAATCTCAATTTTTATTAATCAATTGAAATTTGTGACTTCATTTAATTGATTGATAAATTTAATTATAATATTTTTCATTTTCTATAGTCATATCCTCCTTCATTAATGAATTTGGTCTTGTCATATTCATTTTATCAATATGTGTATGTTTTATATATTCATTCATTATAAAATATCAATTTTTTAATCAATTAAAATTCGTAACTTCAATTAATTGAATTGATCACTTTAATTATAATCTTTTTCTTTCATTTCCTATAATCCTATCCTCCTTTATTAATGAATTTAGTTTCATCTTATTGATTTTATCAATATATGTACATTTCATATATTCAGTGATTATGGAATCTCAATTTTTATTAATCAATTGAAATTCGTAACTTCAATTAATTGAATTGATCATTTTAATTAAAATCTTTTTCATTCGTTTTCTATAATTTTATCCTCCTTC
>JANIIA010000010.1:38661002-38680110 GCA_027478495.1 Erythroxylum alaternifolium | reverse complement strand
TGATCTTTAAAGATTGGACCGATCGACCTGTGGGTCATTACGACTGGGCTCGGGCCCAGCACGACCGACCCGACCAGATTCTGTTGAGTGGAATGAGCTCAGCCTTTACTGTGGCCAAAGTTAAGGGATTGACTTGGATTCTCAACATCCCTTCTTTATTTCTTGCAATTAAAGCTTTGTTCTTTGCTATTCAGCACTTGTGATGGTTGTTCTGGAAAAGCTAGTTTCTTTTTCCTCTCCGTTTTTTCTTCAAGTTGTAAACTTAAATGGGTATTGCATGTTAAATTTGTTTAGTAGAGATAAGTTATTACAATGTCATCCTTATGTCTTCCCTACCCATGAAAAGGCTCGTCCCGGAAGCCATTTCAAGCTGGTAAAGTTCAAGAGTTTCTTGTAACCGAGAACAATAGGGTTTAAGATCTTTTTGTTCCTGGACGTTTTGACGCATCTTATATCGATATAAAACTAATGCGAGGCAAACTTCTTAATCATGAGTCATATCTGCAACCTTACTGAATATTCTGAGGGTGCTATATTATCAAATTAATAATGATCAACGATTTTTGTTAATTCTGATAAATTATTTTATTAGTAATTTGAAATTCAGGTTCTTTTTGTAGATATGGTATCCACTTATTACAACTTTGAGAATTTAAAATATATCAAAAATAATAAAAGTAAAAATGATAGGGATCATATCTTCTGTTTCAATAACTCTCTTCCAACTATGTTTCCTGCCCAATTCAACATGGTTTTGTAAGTTCTGCACATAATACGATGTAATTTTTACTACAAAACTTTGTCGTATTGAATGCAAAACAGGATTGGAATAGAATAATGGAACAGAGGATTTGAACCAAATGATAGTGGACTATGCCATATATTAAAGAAAGATACCATTCCACTAAACTAAACAAGCACTAGTTGCATTAATGATGATTAATCCTGTAGTCCATACTACGATAATGCGCTATATTACCTCATTTTATCATGGAATAGCAGTACTGATAACGCAATATTTCAGGTGCAACGGTGGATAATTTATTATCTTATTCCTTATTTAAGGGTTAATAATTCCTTATTAGTAGGCAATGGAAGAAAGATGGGGAAAAGAAAACTTAAGTTAGGTTTATTATTTTTTAATATTAATTAAATTAATATATTATCTAAAAATTTAATTATACTTACATGGAAACCTATTATACTTACTTTGAACCCTAAAATGGCAACCCAATATGACAATAATAGTAAAGATTAATTATTGCAAGGTTGAATCCTAATAATGAAAATGCGCCAATCTTAATCATAATTAATTCTTAGGTGGCTAGCTACTATTCTTTCTTCCAATATCGCATTTACAGAGTGACGCCACCACGTCCATGCTTTCTAGCAATGCTCACAGTTGCATCACACAGTTCAAGCATATATTCCATGAACAATGGTCAAAACTCGCCTATATATTGTAACTCTATGAGCCTATTTCCGCATATACCAGACGTTAATATCTTGTGTGCTGTAAGTTTACATCTTTCATTTTCCAGTTTATTAAATTTCCTGGTTTGCTAGGTTTCTTTGAGATCAGCATATATTTGTTTCTATTTTCCCAAAGTTGATCTTTAATGATGATTAAATTAAATAACTTGTTTGCTGCAGTTTTTGCACAGAATTTGATAATGAAGATCTTCCCAGTTGTTTTCGTAACCTTCTTTTGGTTCTTGGTGACACTAGAAGTTGATGCAAGAAACCTTGCCAGTGAAAGTGGCCTATTGACGAAGCGGCGTCTCTTGGGAGAACCTGCAGGTTTTGGTAAAAAAATTAACTCTGAAACCAGTACCCCTGATACTAAAACTGGAAACAAAGCTGAGAATGACGATGCTGATGATGATGATGATAATCCGAGTTATAACAGCTTTGGACAACCTTCTGGATCGTCTACTGAGACACACCACTATTTTACTGACGATCGCAAGCCCGGAAGAGGCTGATAATCATCATCAGCTTCTTGGTGACCAATAGGATCTCGGATGATGAAGCTTATATGAATATATGTAGGGTGCCTTTGTAATAATAAAGTGGAACAACATGTTTCGTGATTGCTTCCAAAGTGAAGTTTGTAATGCTTGCAAATGTATTTGCTTGCATTAATCACCAAAAGGATATAACACATATAACTTCTGGGGAATAAAATCCACTACTCGCTTGGTGTGTGCTGTATAATAAGTTTTCTGATTCAAAGCAAGGATATACAAGTACTTGACGAGGTTAAAAGCAATATATGTGTGCTAGGTTTCTTTTGGTGGCTTGCCTTTATCGAATCTAACTAATAACATAAATTAAAAAAAAAAGGAAGCAGTAAGTTAAATGCTCACGAGTTGCATTTCTATAGATCGTTCTTAACATTTTATAACCTCGGGACAAAGTAAAAAGATTCAGTTCCCTTATTAACATTTTTCAATTAAAAAATTAAAATGTTATTTATTTTATTATCAAAATTATCATAATTTCTATAATCATAAATATTTAACAAAGAGATTATTGATCATTTACTTTTAAATTTTCTAACTTGAATGCATTTGATACATGCTTATACTTATTCAAATTGCTAACATTCTTATAAATATAAATCTTATTACTTAATTAAGTTTTATTAGATTATTCAAAACTATCTTCACGTAATTTCTCATAATTCTCCCATAAACATACTCTTTTAACAAATTTATCAATAACTTATTTTTAGGATATTAACTTGTCTACTCGTCTTTTCCCTTTTCCACTTCTAGACAAATGCTTTTTAGGTAACATATATAGAATAATTATAATACAATTGAACTGAAAAAGAACAAAAACACATGTATATAGAACTAGAAAAAGTAGGTAGGCACAAGAAAAAAAACAATAACTTAACCATTTATATAAAAAATATCAAAGATATTATGTATCTTCCATAAAGAAAAAAAAGACCCAAATTTAATATCCTATATTAAAATAAAAAATAAAAAGTAAAGCTATCATACTCAGAATTCATTTTTTATTTTTAAAGTAATTCTAAAGTATCAAAAACTAACAATGATCCACTTTTCATTAAATAGAATAGAAATTAACAACAATATCTACATTATATAAATATTGAAACCAAATTTTATCAAACATTTACAAAATTAAATTTATACATACAAAATTGCTCAAACTCGTAAATAAAAATGTTAATTATAGCTTTACAAAAGAAAGAGAGATAAATTGCAATTAAAGAAGAAAATGAGGTATAAAAACTATCAATTATGATATATGTGAAATGAAAGAGAGAAAATTTATCAAATAAACTTCAATTCGAATTGAAATTATGCCTAAAATTGCAATTACAAATATCATATATAACCAAATTGATAAATTTCAATTTATCTTGATAAATTTCAATTTATCTGGATAAACTACAATTTAAATAAAAAAATAAAAGAAAGATAAATTATACCCAAAATTGAATATGAGATTTCAAATAAAAAAATCAACCCAAATTGAAATTTTATTAAATTTATAATCAAATTGCAATTTTTTACTCAGTCTTCAGATCAAAAGAGATAGTGAGAAAATTTAAAGCAAGAAAATTAAGAAAAGAGGCTTGAGAGAATAAATGATATGCGCTTCTTACCTAGATGGAAATGATGTTGATAGAGGCAAGGCTAAGGTAGAAGTTTTTAATTTAAGGCCTTCTCTGACCGAATTTCAATTAGAAAAATATGAATCCTAGCATTTAGCTAGAGCAATTTTATTTTGAAATGCCCACTTCCACTGTTGTGTTTACCTCTCAAATAGAAAATTTTCATGTATGGTGATGAAGCAAACTTTTTTTTACCAAAATTAAGATTGATATTGGCTCCCTACATAAATTCTTTTAATTCTTTGAAAAAGAATAGCTATTTCCAGACCTATTTCGCTCAAGTGAAAAACTCCTACATAGTAAAATAACTTGTAATTAGTAGGCTCCTAATAAGTGTGGGCCTTTCTTGTCCTTCCTCAAGGTCGACCTTGACTCTAGTGAAATCCTAATATCATATCTTGCAAAACAAAATCATTATTCTTTATAGTTCTCTTTTAGGATAAAGGGAGATCTCTTTTATTGTATCTTACGACTTTTGTGTGTTTTTGTTTACCTATACTTTTAAGTTCCAAAAAGGTCTTCTATCTTGGCTTCCTCTCTAAGGGCATTGTCATTCTTTACTTATTAAAAAAGGAATGTCAGAAACCAATTTAGGTTTCTTTTTTATATGTAATTTTATGTTTCAACGAGATCTTCTTGCCATCTTGGCTTCCCCTTTAAGGCCAAAACCAAATTTTCCTATTTAAAAAAAGGAAATGAGAGTCAAAGAAGTCCATCTACAACTATAAATGGACTATTAATTGGTTACTTTGAGAAATGAGAAATAATCATAAGATGAGCTGAAGAAAATTTCACTTGAATTTGCTTCGTTAAACTTTCTCTCTATCTATGTATAGTAAAATGAATGAAGAAAAGGCTCCATACTATCTTAGAGATTAAAGGTTTTAGGGCAATGAGGAGTAAATCATAATCTGAAGTATAGGCTAACTTTACTAGACGATCTACACATGAATTAGCTTCCTTAAAAAGATTA
Organism: Erythroxylum alaternifolium; assembly: GCA_027478495.1. Classification (NCBI taxonomy): domain Eukaryota; kingdom Viridiplantae; phylum Streptophyta; class Magnoliopsida; order Malpighiales; family Erythroxylaceae; genus Erythroxylum; species Erythroxylum alaternifolium. Next base: position 38,675,482 of record JANIIA010000010.1, on the reverse strand, counting down.
AGTGATTAGTTCAATATTGTAATTCTTTTTTGCACATTGCCAAATACAACTAAAATAGGTAATACCAAATGATTATAGCATTTCTTTTGATAGATCTATTTTACTAATACAACAATTAATTTCTTATTTTAGGTGTACAACAAAGATAAATCACTTACTTTGAACTAATTTGCTGAAGTAAAAATATTATACATGCCAATAATTCAATTAAAATATTTGAAAACTTGTTTATTTTATGGAATCTTATGCACTCGTAACCTTGCGTTCAATATGAACTCCCACCTATATTTGACTACAATGTATACAACAAAATATTTATTCAATTACGGAAGAAGTATTAAACCTACAGTTCAATATGGATAGAGGATAATGCAATCTAAGTTAGTCTATAAAATTCTTGTCCCCTTCCAAGTGCTAAATTTGAGTCTATTGAAATGAAATTACGGCATATAGACTTTTTTCACCTAATTTTTTTATATTAAACTAATATAAGGCTAAATCATTAAAATTTGAGCCAAATTTACAATTATTAGTAATTTGAATGTGTTATATTGTCAATTTAATAGTGATATTGGTTTTTGTTAACTATGTTAAAATATTTTATTAGTAATTGCAAGTGTAAAAATAGAGAACGAAGAAGAAACGTAGAAATGCTCGTTGTATTTCTGTGTATATGTATAATGATGTACATCTAACTATTTATACACTCTAGGTCACTCTAACTAAATAAACAAATCAACTAAATATTTCATAATATTAATGTACATAATTTTGGGAGAAAAAGAAGGCTAATTAGATGTTAATAGTTGAGTGCCAAAGATTAGGTTAATATCCTCCCTCAAACTCAAGGTGGTGGTAAAGACAATAACTTGAGTTTGGAGAAAAGAACTTGAAAACATCAAGGTGGATGTTATTTGATAAAAAGATCAGCAATTTGTGCTTTAGATGAGGTTGGAACAAGTTGTATAATTTCGTGAAGCACACGATGATGCATAAGATGTCAATCAGTTTCGATGTGATAAGTTCGTACATGAAAGACATTATTATGAGCAATTTGCATAGCATTATGATTATCATAAAAGAGAAGAACTGTTGAACAAAAAGTGAAACTGGTGTCTTAAAGTAACAATCATAATCATAAAAGTTTAGATGTAGTGTCAACTAAGGCTTGGTATTCTAATTCAATGCTTAAGAGAAAGTAATCATTTGCTTCTTGGTACACCAAGAAATAAGAGACGTGCGAAGAAAGAAACAATGCTAGTGTTAGATTGATGATCAAACGAGTCTTCAAGCTAGTCGACATCAGAGTATGCACGTAAGTTCAATAAAGATGAATGATTGAAGTGAAGCCCATGAAACAAGGTGCATTAAATGTACTAAAGTATACGAAGAATAGCAGAAAAGTGAGCGGTATGAGTTGCAGACATGAATTGACTGACAATGTGAACAACATGAGCAATATTAGGATGGGTGACAGTAAGTTATATAAGTCTACCAACTAGTTGTTGATAAAGTGTATCATCACTCAAAGGAGTTCCATCAGTGCCAGATATATGATCATTAGAGTCAAGTAGAGTGCTAGCAATCTTAGTGTTAGTAAGACCAACACGAGAGATAAGATCGATATCACATTTGGATTGAGATAAGTAGTAGCCTGAATCATCAGAAGATAATTCAAGGCTTAGAAAATAGCTTAGGGGACCTAAATCTTTCACTTGAAATCGTTAACGCAAATAAGATTTGAGAATAGCAATCCCTTGAGTGTCATTGCTAGTTATTATCATGTCATCAACATATAAAAGGAGAAGAGTGCACCTTGATCTATTTTTTTGGATAAACAAAGCATGGTCAGAAAAGCTAGACCTAAAGCCAAAACAGTTTATAGTGGAGTTGAATTTAGTAAACCATGCTCAAGGGGCTTACTTAAGACCATACAAAGCTTTGCAAAGACAAAAAACTTTATTAGATAGATAAGCATACCCATATGGAGGTTACATATATACTTCTACAAAGATCGCCTTTAAAAAAGACCATTATTGGCATCCATCTAGAATAATTCCCAATGCTTGCTTACTGCTACAATAATAAGACTACGGACTGAAGTTAGGTGAGCAATTTGAGCAAAGGTCTCCTAATAGGCAATTCCATATTCTTGAGTAAACCCCTTTGTAACCAATCGTGCTTTATATCTTTCTATTGATGCATCATTTCAAATCTTTATTTTGTAGGCCCATTTATATTTAATAACAGACTTATCTGGAGTTAGGTCAACTAAGTCCCAAAGTGTTGGTGTTGACGAGAGACTCTAATTCTTCTATCATTGCTTGTTGCCATAAGGGCTTAAAGTTGGCCTCGCGATAAATGTGAGGTTCATATATAGAGATAATAGTGGAATAAACATGGAAGCCTTCAAGATGAATAGATGGTTGACTTACTTGAGAGGATCAACAGAAAGGTTGTGGAGACTCAGTAGACTCTAGTGAATTAATAGAAGAGGAAGATACCAGAGTAACTACTTTATAGCTTTCTAGTGATCAATATTTGGATAATGTACAAATTGGTAGAGCTTATTGACTATAAAATTAATGTTAAGATGTGTCAACGTGATGTATTGTAATGCTTCAATTGTTTCATGATAAAGTGCACCATCTTTAAATGTTAGGGTTGAAAACCTGCTCAGTGGTGGGTAGATTCCATTGGTGTTTCACATGGTTTACAATATGCCATGTTAAGCTAAAATAACAGATCTTATATGTACTTTTGTTAATTAATAGACAGTCTTACAGAGTGCGAGTGACTCCAGGCTAAGGAAATAGTGAATATCTCCAAGATCACGAACAAGGAGTTCAATTTTTATTTGATTGAAGAACCAGGCGAGTTTGGTAGGATTATTCCTTATAAAAATAATTTCATCAACATAGATAATAACATAAGAACAAGTGTTAGCAAAGTTATAAATAAAGAGAGAGTGATCTCCTTGTGAGGACTTGAACCTAAGTTACAAAAAGAAGTCCATTAGTTTATGGTACTAAGCCCTTAATGCTTATTTAAGTTCGTATAATGATTTATGAAGTTTGCAAACATGGTCAGTAAATTAAGGATCAATAAAGCCTTTGGGCTGCTCCATGTAAATGGTTTCTTGTAAGTCACTATAAAGGAAGGTGTTTGAGGAATCAACTTATTAAACTGGCTAGGAATTCATGGTGGCAATGGAAAAAATAACCCAAATAGTAGTCATCCTTACAAGCATCTTCTTGGGTATTGCCACATGCCACAAGTCTCAATTATACCATTAGTTTTCCATTTAATTTTATATAACCACTTATTATCAAAAACATTGTAGTTTGAAGGTCGTGGTATGAGTCTCCAAAAGTGATTATGAAGTAAGGCTAAAATTTTAAAGTTCAGAGCATCCATCCACTGTTTGTGGTTTTTGGCTTAATGAAAGGTAAGAGGTTCAACGGAGGTGTAATCTTTGACACTTGATTTGGTGATAAATGTTTATTTAACTATAACTATACGCCTATTTTTAATGTGTTTTACTTTTTATTTAATAGTTTTACAATATTTTGGATACTTAATCTGCTTAAAGTGTGTTTATAGGTAATAACTGCCTTCATAGACCAAAAGGAGAATAATTTAGATAAAATCATGACATGGAATGAAAATTTGAAGCAACTTGGACCTACATGACTGTGTACAATGACTGTGTAAGTCTTTATAAACATGTTGAGATTTGAAGAAAATTGTTTTTGGTCGTGTGAAGTTACACGCCCATGTATGTTGATATACATGACTGTTTATATTACCTGTGTAAGTCACTATTCCCATATAAAATCACAAATTTAGGTGTTTATGGGGATACACGGTCACCTGCACGCCCGCGTAGTATACCATGTATATCCCAGAAACCTTAGTATTTACTACAAGAGGATGGGAATGGAGGAAAAATAGGAGGAGGCAAGTTTAGAAGTAATTTTTTAGTCCTAAGGAATATAGGGAGGCGATAGTTATGAACAAATGACGAGAAAAACATGAAGAATACGTTAAAGTATCCGATAGATAACAACATCCAATCCAACTTGTAAAAAGACCCATTAGACGAAAAATGGAGATTTAGAATTATGATTTTTTTGTTTTCTATTAACTCTTCTGCATATTTATCTTTGGTTTTGTTTTCTATGATTTGGAACTAAATTTGTTTAGTGCCTAGGTGTGATGAACTTTAAGTTGTAATAACAATATGATTTGATATTTTATTTAATACAATTTTATTGATTAAGTTATTAAGATTCAATTATGTGTTTTATTCTTGTTCTAATATATTCAAAATATTAGTTCATAATTTCATTTCATGTGATTGAGATCGATCTGCTATAATTGGAAAGAGTTGTGTGTAAATCCAGAGATAGGGTGCCATAAATCCTCTAGATTAGGCTCAAACCTAATAATGAAATTCATAGATCAATAATACAATCCTAAGGGTTTTAACTAGAAAGATTTATGTTAATTAATTTATGGATTAGATGTTAATAGTCTTGAAAAAGATATTAACATATGATAGGAATATTAACATAAGATAGGAATTTTCGTGGTCCAATGATCAATAATATCATTGCATTATAAAAGGTTAGTATTTAAAGATTCTTAGGGGCATTTGTTTAGCAATTTTTACTTACATAAAACCCTTAATGTTTCGTAACGCAAGGATTGTAAGTGTAGTAATTGAGGAGTTGGTCCCACCAGGAATTAGCTAAACTAATTGAATCCTAACTTTGTTTAAGGTCTAGAAATGTGATAAAAAATAAAAATAAAACTAAATAGAAAATTAAACAATTGAATATGGATTGATTGAAATTGAAATTCTGAAATTAAAATAAGTAGATCAAAATAGAGCACAAACCACTTATCGATCAAGATATTGCAACAAGACAAGATCAAACAATTTCGAGAAGATGGGATTCATTCTATTGTCATTTTGCTACCCTAATCACCTTTGATTTTGTTGGCATTGGTCCTAGAATTTAGAAGGGTTGACTATGCTTTCTCACGATATAATCATTAATTCCTAGTTAATAACCCTAATTGAATCTGAAATTTTGATTTTACAATTTCTCAATTAACAAAACCAGCCTATGTCTCCAATTAGTTCTTAAGCAATCTAATAGACAATTGGATCCTCACATAAGATCTCTCTTTGTATATTACGGATTTGATATTTATGTGATCAATTGGGTTGTTAATTCTTATTACCCAACCCAATCATGTTATTATCAATTCACTCTCTCAAATTGCTATCGAAGTATGTAAAAAACCATAGATATCACAATACCCAAACAATTTCATTAACATAAAAAACAAATAGGTCACAAAATGATTCAAGAATAAATCCCAAAATGAAGTTAGAACATCCTTAACAATATATTAAACATCCTCATGTCCAAACATTAGATGAAGTAAATGATAAGAGGAATGTAGAAATAACTTCGAATGGATGGCTAGAGTGGCTGGATAACTAACTTCTGTAGCTCCTCTTCTCTCTTTCTTCTCTTTTCCTTGTCTTCTTTCCCAAAGTGGAAAAATGGAGGCCCTCTTAGTTAGGGTCATTTTATGATCTTATATAGTTCTTAGGCCATTTAGGGTAAAAACTAGGTTTTACCCAGGTCAAAAAGTCCAAAAAGACCTTTAAAAAAAGAGAACAGAAGGAGATCTCTGTGTTTGATGAGTGCCTGTCATGATCATGACAAGGGTTTCACGATCGTGACCTTAGGATAATGTCTTCTGTTACAATCGTGATAGGGATGTCATGATCGTGACACTGACTCTTTGTCCATTCATTCTCCAACTTTCTTCGATCTTCCTCATCTGATTTTATACACTAACAAACACATCAAAATACCTTAAGCATACAAAATTAAAGTCCAATATCATGCTCTAAATCACATGCTTTCTCCAACTTTCTTCGATCTTCTTCATCTAATGTCATACACTAACAAACACATCAAAATATCTTAAGCCCAAAAAATTAAAGTCCAATATCACGCTCTAAATCACATAACACTCAAAAATAGAAACATAGTCATATTGACATATTTCTAAACCTAAATATGGATAGTTCATATAATTAACACCTAAATACACACTAAAACACCTACCAAAACATAATGTAAACTACCACTATCAAGATTCATAACCTAGGTACTATTATTTGATATCAACTTTTCCAAGTATTTTCCTCTATCTTAAGTTCATTATTGTTTCAATCTGAGTTTAGTGATTTAGTTTAATTTTTAATTAAATCCACAATACGAGTTGACGAGTCGATAATCAAAAAGGGTAATTACATATACTTACAGTCCTCATGGGATCAATCTGTACTTGTTACTGCTACATTGTGCATTAGTTATTTTAAATTGATAAATTTCTTATAAGCATAAAAAAGAATCAATCAAGTTTTGGGTGCCTTTGTTAAGAATTAGTAATATTTGGAAAACCTAGCTTTTACTATTCTAACAATTATATTATTTTTATTTTATTTTATTTTATTTTTAACTTATTCTTTTATTTATCCTTTGAACTTCTCTACCTTGACTATGAGTTTATGGCTTGTTATTAGGATTTGAGATTCATCGCTATAGCCATAACCCATAATGGAAGGATGGAGCAGACATTATTTTCATAGGAGTTATGATATGCCATCGTTTATAGAAACATCACAATTTTGGAAAGAAAGCTATAGAGACATATTTTTGGTGGCTCAACTGATATTTATGCTATGTTGTGACATTTGTGGGAGTAACAATTACAATCATAAATGTCAGACACCAAATTATATATGGGAGCAACCAAGCATGCAAAACCGGTCTCAAAGGGCAGACTATGAGAATATTTATAATTCAGAAAGGAGCAACCCTTACACCTATGGATGGAATAATTATGCTTCCATTGAATATATACAAAAACAGCAATAAGAAGAGTGACTTATACATATAATAACAGAATGTTTTGCCAAAAATGAAGCTAGCTGAGGTGAATTAGAAGGGAGATTTTCTTCACTTAAATACATTGAGTATAATACAACATATTATTTGAGCTTATTAATGCCTCAGATTGAAGAAGAAACTAAGGTCAACTTTATGAATGAAGTTGCATTCCTAGAAGATGATAGGGTAACTACTGTTTAAGAAGAGAATGATAAATAGATGATATAGGAGGAAGAAGAAAAGGAATCTTATTACGTCAAAGAAGAGGAAGCAGAGAAGTGGCAAAAAATGATTGAAGAAGAATAAGATGATGATGATTTAAGAAGCCTTTGTCAAAGAAGAAGTAGAGAAGTGACAAAAGATGACTGAATAAGAAGAACATAAGAAAGCTTTTGTCTAAAAAGAGAAAGTAGAAGAGAGGACAAAGGAAATTGAGAAAGAACAAAAGGAGGAGCCAATTGAGGAAAGTAATGATGACTCATTAGTTGTCACCTTGAGTACGGATGGTTTCCACTTCCTACAAGGCCAAATGTTTAAGCTAACTGAACATTCAGGGAGTTTTATTATTTCTTATTTTATTAATAGTATGTTATTAAAAGGGGCATTAATGCAATCGATTGGATTTATAAATTTAATACATTATGTCTTTATTATTATCTTACAATATGTGGCTTATTCACAGGCTACAAAACTATTATGTGAAGAAACGGGTGGAAGTAAGGCACTAATTATAGAGCTAGGATGATGGTAAGCAGAAAAGATATGTTTAGCTAACAACGTTAAACAAACGCTACATAGGAGGCAACTCTTGAATCAGGATATGTTTATTTTAAATTCCATATTATTTTGTGTCTATTTGATGTTTAGCATAGGATTTTATTGAGTTTTGATGTGTTTTAGGTTAGGACATAGAGCATCTTGATAAGATTGTGCATAATTTTTATGATAGCATATATATGTTGAAGTTTTGAAACTTTGAGTGAAATTTTTTTAATTTGTCCAACTATTTTTCATATTACACACATTTACAGAGATTTACATGCTCGTGCCAACTTACACGGTTAGATACATGCCTGTGTAACAAATAGTGTAAGTCTGTGATAAGTTGCAGATCAGTGAATTATACGGTCAGTTATATGTCATATAGCAGACCATGTAAGTCCAAGACAGACTTAAATTTGCCCTAATCATTTATTTTTCTCACTTTCTCTTCTCTCTCTACTCTCACAACCAATTTCTTGCATTTTTCTTGCAAACTTGTGACACCCAAGTAACTATTCTTCTTAATTTCACTTGTTTATGCATGAATAATTGGATGTTTTGCAATTATGAGGGCTTTTTAGCTTCAAAAATGCTAATGTTAGGGTTTTGGGATTTTGTGCAATTTTGAGTGTTTTAGTGGTTAATTGTAGTTTAATAGTTGAATTTCATCCTTACCCATATGATTTATTGATTCAAGTTGATGAATTGCATATGAATTGGATGAATTTTGATTGGAATTACAAATTTGTGCAATTTTTGTTAACTACTTGGTAAATTGTAATGTTTTGTGTGAAATTAGGATTAATTAGTTGTTTTTACAATTAATTGAAGTTTTTTATTGTTTAATTTCATTTCAATTTTGATTTTTGGATAAATCCAATGTTTAATTGTGTTAATTTTGGGTCATTGTTAGAATGGAGCTTTAATTTCAATTTTAGGGTTATTTCATTATTAAATAATTAGATTAGTTTTACTTATTAATTACGATATTTTTAATTTCAATTTTTGATTAATTAGGTTGCTAGTTTATTTTCTAAATATTTTATTTTAATTATTTACTTTATCTCTCTATTTATTTACATTAGATTATTTGTTTATAATTTTACCATATGTTTAATTTTCCTATTTTTAGTTTGTTTTCATGTTTAACAATTTAGTGAGCATAAGAAATAAGTGTGGGGAAAGGGTATTTTGTAATTTATTTGTAGTTTTCTCACAGTATTAAAAGTTTTAGGCATAATGATAGGATCATGACCAACAAAGGAAATACTAAGGAAGAGGCAAGAAGGAGCAAGGTCCTCCAGAGACCTAAAGGGAACTAACTCAATCCAGCGACTAGAGTGACATCTAATGTTGTTGTTCAATGTGGCAATACATGAGGAACAATATTAACGACTCAAGGAGAAGAACTTTATGACGAGTCGCAACATTGATTGGCATATGCTGGGGTGGGTTTGGTCTAATAGGTAAGGAACCTTATCGAAGTTGAAGCTTGGTCCTGATTTTTCAAGATCATGGAGCCCTCCTATTGGGAGCTAACACATAAGGTGCTCTCTATGTTCTTTGTAGAGAAAGGATGACACGACGAGGATTAATTGAACACAATTCAATTTTGACTGCTAGGGGAGATGGTTCGAATTACTTATTCAAAATTTTTTTTCATAATAAGGTTGTCCGACCTAGAGTTCATAGGGATGCAAGCTTACTTAGCCTTGTGGATAGACTTCCCGTATGGGACGTCTTCTCAATAGTTCTGGAGTACAATTAGCAATGATGACGACTACGACCCGAGTAGATCCAGTGCCTCATCTCTACAATATACGATGCTCAGATATACTCATGGAGTTCTGGGCCACACACTGAGTGGATAGGGTGATAGCCACAACATTGTTGAAAATCTAAATTTGTTCTACCTTTCGAGCATGACTGAGAGGAAGCCAACACACTTGGGGCACACATTAGCCCTATTTATCTAACATCTAAGAGAGAAGAAGGTAGGGACAATTTGCATCGGACCTTATACGACTAAATTTTCATAGAGGATGGGGTCTTCAACAAACTACTAGTAATGTGACTAGTAGGCACTATGGCAGCACCAAACCTCGATATAATGAAGCATATGTACATGTTAAGTTACATCTACAACATAATTGGGGTTCCCAATGAGTCGGCCGTATTAGGAGGACATAGGGAGTAGTCTCACATAGTAGAGTAGCCACCATAACCTACTCACCGCCATCCTGAACGGGAGGGGTCACACACGAGAAGGATAGTGTAGAAGCAACCAAATTGTAGACACCACACTGGGACCAGCTAAAGATAGCTTAGCTAGAGAGACATTAGGGTAGCTCATAGGTACTTAACACACTATCTGGATACAACAAGTGGAGATTGTGGAGCGGATAAGATAGCTCGAGACTTAGACTAGATGGATAGGGGCCTTATGATGCAAATGGCGAGCTGTCAAGGGATGACTTTTCAACCTTCACCATCTGAAGCAACTACATCATTCTCAACTCCTCCACCTTTTGAGGCTATACGACTTGAGGAACCTCCATCGACGAACATGCCAGAGTCACAACAAGATTCAGGGATGCTTTAATGTGGCCTTTTCTTTTCTTTTTCTCATTATTTTGTATTTTTCTTATTTTCTTTCCTTTATTATTTCTTTTGTTTAAACATTGGTGTAATGTTATTTCATATGGTCTTTATTTCAATTCATATTTTGTTTCTTCATTGTTATTTTTATTTTCTTTTATCTTTTTATTCCTTTTTATTTATATTTTGCAAGGATGGTTGTAATTCATATTGGATGGATCCCTTAGCACTTTCAAAATTTTGAAATTCTTATTACTTAAAGAAGTACCAATTTCTTATCCTTTCTTTCTTTTTATTAATCTATGCTTATATCGTGTACATTGGGGACAATGTACCATTTTAAGCATGGGGAATGAGATTATAATTTTCTTTTATTGTAATCTTTGTTATTAAATTTTATTAACTAATATCCTGAATTATTTAAAATATATCAAAATACTTGAAATCTTTATTGATTATCGAATTGAATTAGTATGCAAAAGGATGAAAGTTAGAATAAACTTGCTTTTATAAGTCATATGTTTAGTAGCCATTGAGATAATTAATTTGAATGAAAATTGCATATTATTTACATTGTTTCATGTGTGTTATCATACATAGCTTACTTTTATTATTCATATTGAGACAACATTTGTTAAATTGGAAGCATTGAAGTGATAAAGACATTTAGATATCACATTTGTTTAACCTATTTTCTTGAATTATCCTACCATATTTTATCCCTTATAAGTGACCAATTTTGAGCCTTAGCCTTTTTCCTTGATTATAACGCCATTATTAACCTTTATCTTATCTTTCTTGAAGCCTTTTTATTAATTTGAACCCTGAAGGTTATTTACATTACATGATCGCCTAAAACTTAAATTTTAAAAAGGTCCAATAATTCTTTAATTATTGGTAAATGATGAATTTTGTTGATTTATTTTTAAAAGTGTTTAAGTTATGGTACCAATGGACTTATAATGTGAAGGACCTATATTGTTAAAAATAAGTTTCTTGTAATGTTGTTTTTATAAATTCCCTTCAATTTTAAGACCCTTCTTATTATCTTAATCATACCTTACCTAACTCTTATTAAAACCTTGTAACAAAATCTTTTGATTTTTTTTCTAGTTTACTTATAAGTGGTGGAGATATGATTTTTTTTAAAAAAATTAATTATAGTTAAAACTATATCAACATTGCAATGAGTTCAAGGCATTAAGATTACCATCATATTACAATATAACCAAAAAAACTCCCTAAGTAAGGCAGTATAACTGTCTGTAAGATAGACAACTAAAAGAAACAACTATAGATATTCTACACTAAGACTGTCTTATTTGGGAAAAGTCCCCTGATACTTGGGATTTTGCTTTCTCTTCCTTGTTGATTTCCTTTTTGCAGTTTTGGTTGTACACAAAAATCTCCTGGGATGTCAGGGACTTAGACTATAGCTAATAGAGAATCACAATCTTCTGCTAGTTCTCCATTATGAGAGATTATATCACCTGTCCCCTGACTACCCACATAGTCCTCATTGGAGTTTACTATTCCTCTTTGTTGTGCATATTCTCGCCTAGCCTTAGAGGTCTTATTAACAACATTCTCAATTTACCCAATAGTTGCTACTGAAGTCAACATGTTGGCCCAATCCATCTACTATTAGGTTTCAATCATGCAATAACTATCGGAATATGCAGTGTAAAATAAAACGAAACTCAAAAAATATAAAATCAAACGTGTGCCATTAGATGTAGTAAAACAAATCATGCATTTAATATTTATACCTTACAATCTCCTTCATTATTCGTTGTCTTCACCTCTTCAAGTTGTCGTAAACCACAACAACCAAAAGAAGATATCTCTAATGATATCCATACGAAGAGCGAAGCCTGCAACCTCTTAGGAAGAATGGCTAGAACACACACAAATTGCTAGCTTTGTAGTGTGTTCTTTGAGAGAGTATTTTAGAAGATGGCGAACAATTCACAAAAACACACTGTTTTCTTACAACTTTTACACAAAAGTGGAGTGTCTTTGACACCCTTTGGCCTTCGTCTAATCCCCAACATTAATGGAGAGTTAGTGGGAATTAAGTGGCTTTTAATCCCACTTAATTTAGCATGAAAACATTCACCCCTTCTTTAAAGGGTAATTTTGTCATCTTGCTTATTAAAGGATAATTTTGTCATCTTACCTAAGAAGCAAGATGCACATGTGTTATATGATTCACAATGAAATGACCCTAAACTACCATACTTTTGTAGCTTATTCATGCATCTCTCATATCTTGGATCCCCATCCAAAACCATTTCACTCATTCTTCGCATCTCAAATGCGAGTGACCCCTTATATTCCCGGTTATAATGGCCACTTGAATTAAGTTCAAGTGGCAAACATAAACGGGAACGTAAGCAAGTTATAAGTGATATCTAGCAACACAACATAACCCCCAATTGACCAAAAAGTTAGTGGTTTGACTACAAACCTTTCCATAGCCAATGTTCTTGTGCAATTCGTCCTTTCACTATTCTATACCCCACTTGGTTCAGAGTATGGTTAAAGTGTCAACTCCCACTAGATTGACTACAAGCCTTTTTATAGACAATGTTCCTGTACAATTCGTCCTTTCACCATTCTATACCCCACCTGGTTCAGAGTATGGTTAAAGTGTCAACTCCCCCTAGATTGACTATGCCACATATAGCCCAAGTGATGTTAGTTCTTGTCTCCGAGACTCATTACTCAATTATATATGTTATTAAAGACTATTTTCATGACATTTTCACTTTGGCTAGAGATTTCCGAGTAATAACCCCAACAAGAGGTCGTAGATATCATCTCCTCTTATCAAGAGTGGCGAATCCTTTATTGGCTACTCAATTAGCTTCAAATACCTCAAGTTATACCTAATATCACCACCCTATGAGCAACCTCTGAGAGGCAACGAGAAATGGAGTCAAAGTATAGGATTAGTATTCAAGATATTCTTGAGCACCTCAAGTCTAAGGATACTTACACCATTGTTATGATGAGACTATTACTAACACTAGAATAGATTATCCATATGATTGTCTCATAGCATGTCATCCAATGTACTTACTACTATTAGCAAGCATTCACATGTTAACTCTAAACAATTCATGCTTACAGCTTATGAGATCCACTGCTTGATCTAATCAAGGAGTATAACATGTGCTAGTCTATCCGGAATAATAATGTCCGGTCTCATTAATCCTATAACTAAGGATAATTTAGACACTAACATAATTACACATGATAGGATCTCATTATCATAATCTCATCATGATTTCCTTCAAGCTATGTAATGTATCAAGGAATTTATTAATTCGATTTAAGATCACTATCAATTCATAAAGAACATGAACATCAAATCAAAGAAAATGTTTTTTTATTAATCATAAAGATTTGTACAATAAATGCTAGAGGTGGTTATCTTTGGAGTACTTCTCTAACATTTGCTATGTATTGATTTGATGGTTCTTAAAATTTTTACCCTAAATACTTGAGTGGATTGAGTGAAACATTGGTGACGATGTAAAGATTTGTTCTTTTGATTTTAAAAAGATTATCAATGTGATTATTATTGATATTGACTTATGAAGGATAGTCCTAGGATAACTTGACTCTAATTGTATGTTAATTTTATTAATATGATATATATTACTGTAAAAAAATTTAATTAAATTGAATGAAAATTTTAATTAAATTGAATTTTTTTCTCCTTAATCATGACATGAATGTGTCCCTAGTCATGATATCAATAACAAATGTATCTATACATTAAGAATTAAAATGTAAAAATTTTCAAGGTAATGTTTAAATCAACATTTGAGTATTAATTGAAAAAATATAGTTATTAATTGAAAGATAATTTGTAGTAAACAAATTCCACTTTTACTGTATTAGGCTCACAATTCTGCTCCATTATCTGTGTTGGATCCCGCTTTTAGGATTTTTATCTTTTTACTTTATTTTAATTATTTTATTAAATTATTATGCATGAAAATATATTAGAATTTATGAATTAGGAATTTTGGAGTATAATATGGTATAGTTTGAATTTTGTATGGTGTTTGAATTAAAAGAAAGAATTAAAATAGAGTGAAGGAGTTAATAGGAATTTCCTAATAA
>JANIIA010000010.1:38633653-38656292 GCA_027478495.1 Erythroxylum alaternifolium | reverse complement strand
GTGAAGGGATTTGGCAGCAACACGTTCTCTAACAAAGTGATAATCCAAGGCAATGTGTTTGGCACGTGAGTGAAAAATAGGATTGGCGGTAAGGTAGGTGGCTCCCAAGTTGTCACAATACAAGGTTGGCACCTCAGGAAGAACAATGCCAAGTTCACCAAGGAGATTTTGAATCCAAATTAATTCACAAGTAGCTATAGCAAGAGAGCGATATTTAAATTCAGTACTCAATCATGATACGGTTGGTTGTTTCTTAGAAGTCCAAGAGATGACATTAGGACCAAGGAACATGACAAAGCCTGCTGTAGAATGAGAATCTATTTGACAACCAACCTAGTCTGCATCAGAATATGCCTCAAGGAAAGTAGATGCGGAACAAAGAGTGAGAGGATTGGAACGTTTGATATGTAACCTATAATTAGAGGTGCCACATAAGTAATGTAAAATACTTTTAACTGCTATCCAGTGATTTTCCTTAGGATGGTGTATAAATTGACAAACACGATTCACAACAAATGAGAGATCTAGGTGAGTGAAGGAAAGATATTGGAGACTTCCCACAATACTTCTGTAAAGACTAGGATTGTTGAAGGCACGTCCCTTATCAGACAGTTTGGTATTAACAACCATAGGTGAAGGCATGTGTTGAGCATTAGACATATTAGTTTGGGCCAATAGATCAAGTATATATTTTCTTTGGCTAAGAATAAGACCATTAGAGACTTTATGGACCTCAACACCCAAGAAATAATTTAAGAAACCCAAGTCTTTAATAGGAAAGTATGAACCCAAAGCAGAAATTAACTCAAAAATTGCATCATCAAAAGAACCAGTATAATGATATCATCAACATAAATGAGAACATAGACATGGCAGTTGGATGAGTTGAAGATAAATAGAGATGGGTCTGACCTGGAGGTAGAGAAACCAAGATCGATTAAGCGAGCACTAAGATAAGCAAACTAGGCACGAGGTGCTTATTTGAGTTTATAAATTGAGCGACGAAGCTTGCAGACATCATTAGGATAGTAAGGGCGAACAAAAGCTAGAGGTTGAGACATAAAAACATCTTCATCAAGAGAACCATGTAAAAAGGCATTCTGAACATCAATTTGCCTTAGAGACCATCCATATGAAATAGCTAAGGAGAGAAAAACACAGACGGTGACTGGTTTGACCACTGGAGAAAAAGTGTCTGAAAAATCAATGCCTGGTTCTTGATGAAACCCTTTGGCTACAAGTCGGGCCTTTAATCAATCAACATTTGTAGAGGGAGCATATTTAATACGAAATATCCACTTGCAGCCAACAATGTTTTGAGAAGAGGAGTGAGGGACAAGCATCCATGTTTGAGTGTGAAGGAGAGCGTCAAACTCTTCAGCCATAGCCTTACGCCATAGTGGACTTTTGAGAACTTCAAAAACAGTTCTAGGAATAGAGAGTAAGGTAGTTACAATGAGGGCTTTGGGAGGAAGCCAAGGAATTGTACCTTCAGTGACAATTTTAGGTTTAGAAATATGAGCTTTCGATTTGGTGATCATATGACGAGTAGGGGGGTGGGGAGGTGACGGAGGCAATGGTGTAGTTGGAGTAGAGTGGGTGGAGTCAAAAGAAAAAGGTGATGAGGGCATATATGGGTTACGAATAGGTGTAGGTGAGGGAATCAGGTTTTGGGTTAGGGAGTTGGGTAAAGTAAATTATGGGCTGGATGAGATGGAAGGCCTAGATGGGAGAATAGGTAAAATAGCAGGTGTGAGTTGAGTAGGCAAAGATGATGAGGCTTGATTGTGAAAGGGAAAACTGGCCTCATCGAAGAACACATCCCTTGAGACATATATGCGCCCTGTGACTAAATTCAAACATAAGTAGCTTATGTGATTAGCATTGTACCTAATAAAAACACATAAAGCAGACCTTAGTTAAAGCTTCTGTTTCACATAGGGTCGTAAATTTGGCCAACAAGCATATCTGAAACCCTTCAAAAAATTGTAGTTTGGCTTATAGTGAAAGAGCAGTTCATATGGACATGCATTGCACAATGTTGGGCTAGGAAGCCGATTTAAAAAATATGCTACAGTTGAAAATGCATAGGTCCAATATTTTTTAGGTACATGAACATGAGACATTAGACTTAACCCTGTCTTTACAAAGGTGCGGTGATGTCGTTCAACAATCCCATTTTAAGTGTGGGTATGAGGACAAATTATTCTATGATGAATGCCAAGTGAAGGAAGTAATTTGTGTAAGGAACAAAATTGATAATAATGAATTTTACAATGAAAAAAATTTTCAACAAGAGTTCTGAAAGTAAGAAAAGTGGATTGAACTTCATCTTTAGTTTTAATGGGAAACAACCAAATGTAACGAGAGAAATCATCTACAAAGCAAATATAGTAAAAAACCATCAACAGAAAGAACTGGAGATGGACCCCATACATCACAGAACACTAGATTTAAAGGCACAGTGGAACGATGAACAGATGAAGGTGAAGGGCGATGATGGCTCTTGGAGGTGCGGCAAGCTGGACATTGATGAGAAACGGTAGTAGAAGTGATGGGTAGTGAGTTGGAAGAAATAACTTGATGAACAATGCGATGAGTAGGATGGCCCAAGCGCTTTTGCTATTGTGTAATGGAGGTGCGTTCACCAATGAAGGCTTGTGGGAAGAAAGGAGGACAAAGATTACGAATAGGATAGAGTTTATTGTGACTGGGTCCTTGGAGAAGTACTGCTCCTGTTGTACAATTCTTCATAAAGAAACAATGAGCGTGAAATTCAAAGAATACATTATTGTCAATACAAAATTGATAAACAGATAAGAAATTCTTAGTAATGTCTGGAACATGTAAAAGCTG
Source organism: Erythroxylum alaternifolium (assembly GCA_027478495.1). Lineage (NCBI taxonomy): Eukaryota > Viridiplantae > Streptophyta > Magnoliopsida > Malpighiales > Erythroxylaceae > Erythroxylum > Erythroxylum alaternifolium. The sequence continues at coordinate 38,653,436 of JANIIA010000010.1, read as the reverse complement.
AGTAAGGAGATATTTGCCAGTAGATGAGTTTAAGTGACTCGAGCCAAGGTTTTAAATGGGTAGAGGAGAACCATCACCAACACGAATAGAGTCTTGACCCATAATAAGGAGTAGATTGAATGTTGGAATTAGATAAGTCAGAGGTCATGTGGTTGGTAGCACCTGTGTTCGGATACCAAAGAGAGTCATCCATGGGAGAAAAGGCAGAGTAATGAGTAGAAATAGAACTAGGGCCAGGAGCTTTGAAGGTGTGGTCATAACAATAAAAATAAGTAGTAGCTTAATGCCCATATTTAAAACATAGTTGACATGGAGCATCAGAGGCAGAGTTGAAGAAGGAACAAACAGAGCGTCCACCACTGTGAGAAAAACCACGGCCACCATGGAAGGTAAACTGACGACCACCACATCCTCTTGGAGAGTAGGAACCACGACCACCATGGGCTCATGAAGAGAAAGATGACTGAGGTTGTAGTGGAGTAGAAAATGATTGGGTTATAACAACATTTGTCGTAATAGGAGGACTAGAGACATCATGATGTCGAGATTGACGAGCTTCATAAGTTAGAAGATGAATCAAAATGTTTTTAGAGGTAAGAACATCTCATCTGGTGGTGAAGGATGTAACAATAGAATCAAAATCAGAGCCAACTCCTCCAAGAAGGTATATGTTGAAATCTAAATCAGAGAAGGGATTGCCAGCCACTACAAGAGAGTCAAAGAGAAGAGAGGCTCGATTATAATACTTAGAAACAGATTTGCCACCCTTTTTCAGAGAGGTAAGTTGTTGATGAAGAAGAAAAAATTTGGCTTGTGACTATTGAGAAAATAGACTTTCAAGAGCAAGCCACATGGCACGAGAGGTTTTATGACGCATGACTTGAGCAATGAGTTTTTCCGAAAGAGATGAGAAGAGTAAGGCAAGAACCAACTGATCTTTTTCAAACCATTTAATATATTCTAGATTTGGGGAGCCATCTGAGGTATTCGGAGGTGGTTGACGATTTGAGCCATCAATGTAGTAGAAAAGGCGCTGGCCATATAGATAAGGAAGCATTTGAGCACGCCATACAAGGTAGTTGTTAGGGGTAAGTTACTATGAGAAAATGGGAGACGTTGGAGGGAAAGGTAGTGGGTGGGTTTTGAAAAGTTGAGCCGGAGGCAGAGGATGAGGAGGGTAGGGTACGGCTTTTTGAAAGATCACTCATGACTAATAAGGGACAGAGGCTTTGATACCAGAGCAATAAAGGAGAAAAGAGACAATAATATTAAAGAGAAGATTTCATTGCTTTCGTATCTTGCTTTTCACAGATACTATTATAATGTTTATATAAAGACTCTACAAAGATAAGCAGTCATAAGATATAGAATCATTCGTTTTATGCATCTAAATATATAGGCTGCAAGTTTCCATAAAAAACACAAAAAGAAATTCCATCAACAATCATGTAGACCTTTCAGAGTAAGAATTTTTGAATTACAGAGCGATCAAGTATTGTGTCAACATATGTCCCAAATTCAGAAAGTTTTTTTGACTCAAGTCTTGCAGGAATCTCAAACGTTACCAGTTATCCAATAGTAGCTGTCATACTAGGACAACTTGTGCTTATTAAAGTTGGAGGAAAAGTTATTTGATTTCACTTGCCAGAGTAAGAATCTTTTGGATTCTTTATCTATTGGAAGGGATGTTCATCATCTGATCAAGGAATGGTTTTCGATGAGCTTCCTCGATGCACCACGTCATTAACCGAACACCTTTCTTAGGCAATGGTAATGACCCTAGAATTCCAACTGGTATGATGCTAGATCCTTGGGTTGGGATAACGTGTACTGGAGGTCCCCAACCGTAATCAACTGTGTTGAATCCCAATCTTCCCCATTCTGACACAAACAACGTGGTGTAGTTAAGAGGTGGTGCAAATGGGTCGTCGCCGCTTATCGAATGCTCACCATTCAAGTACTTATTGAATTCTACTGACAGTCCTGCTTTGGCTTGTTTTATGAGTTTTATGACATCAGCATTCGATTTTTTTGCCAAAGACCCGCTGGAAGTTGTTATGGTTACGGGGAAGAAACAATTGCCGTAGAATCCTTCAGCCAATGGAGGGTCTAAGAGCTGACGGCAGTTAGCGAAGAAAACGAGCTTGACTTCTGTGTTTTGGTTGGAGTATATAGAGAGTGTTCGGTGTTTCCAAAAAGTTGCTGCTATAACTTCGAACGCAGAACTAGTTTGGCCTGTTGAATCATGAAACTCTTTCTTGAGCTTGTTAATTTGATCCAAGGAAATGTCTACGTTGGCATGCTCTAGCCTGTAGTCGGGCATCGGTGGGGTTGGCAATATAGGCAAAGTCGTGATATCAGGTTTCTGGAGAGGGGAAGAACTGAAGTCTCTACACCAAACCGGTGAGATGCTAAGATGATCAACGCCCTTGGCAAATTCTCCAACAGCATTCAGGAATTGTGCAGCTCCGAGTCCATCGCATATACTGTGGCAGAATATGAGTCCAATTACAAAGCCTCCACAACCAAATTGCGTAACCTGAAAAACCGAGAATGTGAAATATCTTAAAATTGAGCAATCATGCGAGGTTTTTAAGGTGGGATTTATTTTTCTAACACAAAGCTGATACCTGCATTTGGACAAGTGGTTCAGTGCCTTCGATCTCAGGGACATCGTCAGGAAGTAGGTCGTCGTAGGGAATAGCTGTGACACTGTCGAAGTAGTTGACATCTTCGAGTGTACAATCAGCAGAAGCCTCCACAAACCATGCACCCTGCTCACAGCAATCTATTTGAAGCAGACCATTTTCGGACTCTTTAAGCCGTCCGGCAAGCGGAAAGTAAGCAACCAACGCTTTCGATAAAGCTTCCTTTATGACTTGAGCTGCTTCAGGGCCGTGTCTGAAAACGTGCAGGGTCCGAGCATTGCATCTCAATACAGGCAGTCTATCTATGATAGAGAGGTCAAGTGTGTCAGTTGGTGTCCTCTCAATTGGTCTGACCAAATTTCTGCTTGATCTTGTTACACAGAAAGAGAAAGCCATGGAGATGAGATAGGAGTAATGGAAGAGCTAGCAAGTGAACTGTCGAACTAGTTACATTTATTCTGTTAATATAAACATAAAAAAAGCTTGCCAGTTTCAAAAGATATTCTTCTTGGCTTTGAAGTTTTGTTTTGTTTTAGTTGGTACAATCAGGATATGCCTTAGCCAGGTAGATTTAGGCCTACATATCTTATTGTGTAAAGCAAGAAGTTTATAAGGCGTGCAGGTCAATGATCTGTCGGTGGACCCTCAAACTGACATTATAGGAAATTTTAGTACTACTACTTTGGTTAATGATGATGAGCAGAAGGCTACAAGTACACGTCGTTTTTATAATGAAGGAATTTAACAGCTGTTAGGTATATTTTGAAATTGTCTAATTGACAATTGTTTTTTTGGTCAAAATAGTATAGGCACTTTCCTCCTCAGTTTCAATGCTTGATAACTAAACAAATCTTTGAATGTTTATCAAAGATTTGTTTTTTTGGCAAACGTTAAACTCATTTTGCCTGTAAAAGCAAAGTCATATTCATGAAAAAAAATAAAAGATAGAGAGTGAACAAGATGTAGAGAGAATTCTAGGTATTTTGAAAGAAGATATTTTGAGTGAAATAATAGAGTATTATATGTGAGTTTTGGGTATAACTGGGTTAAAGAGTTAGAAAGAAAAATATTAAGTGTTTTGTAATTTTTCTCATTTTTTCCTTAGTGAAAATCTCTTTTATTGTTTTCGCCCGAGGACGTAGCCCATCTCAAATGGGTAAAGCACATAAATTTCTTATTTCCTATTTTTTCTCACATTTTTCTCAACTTGTTGCTCCATTACACTATTCAACTTTTTCAAACAAAATTCTACGATCATACACTCGTCACAACAAATTGGTATCAGAGCAAGGTGAGAAAATTACGACAAATTTTTTGGCACAATCTATTTGCTTTTCGAATGATGATAGTGAAAGTTGATGAATAATAAAATAGTAATTAAGAAAGCTAACAATTGTTTATACATTTATTTTGAATTAAACACTATAGTGTAGCAACTAGTATAGTATTATTTATGTATATGGTATTATTCATACATACAGGTATTATTCACGTGAAACAGTGAGAGCAAAGTTTTGTTTGTAATTAGAAGTTTTGTTTGAAGATGGAAAAAAACAAGATTTGATTTTGAGAAGTTCAACCGCAACACCAGCTTTGCTTTGCAGAAAGTCAAGATGCACGCAGTCTTGCTGGGAAGGGATGTCATACAAGGTGAATTAACTAACACCCAAAAGCTAGACATGGATAAAAAAGCCATGGTTTCCATTCATTTGAGCCTTTCAAATGAAGTCTTACGTGAAGTTATTCACGAGAAGACAGTTGCTTCATTATGCCACAAGTTGGAATCTCTATATATGACAAAGAATCTCATTAGCAAGTTAGTTGAAAAACGTCGCTTGCATATGCTTCGTATGGCAGAAGGTGGTTGACTCAAATCACATATTCATTATTATAATTCAATTCTCACGGATGTCAAGAATATGGACATCAAGTATGATCAAGAAGACTAAGCTCTCATATTGCTGCACTCCTTACATCTTACAAGCATTTTCGAGATACTATTATTTATAATCAAGAGTCTCTCACATTAGAGGAGGTTAAATCTACCTTACTTTCAAAAGATATTATTGACAAAGAATTTATCTCAAACTAGAGTAGTCCTGCAAAAATACTGATTGTCAGAGGAAGATCAACGGACATAAACTCCAGTAGCAATAACAGGCACAAGTTAAGATCAAAATCCAAATTCATAAATGGATTTTGTAAATATTGCAAAAAGAAAGGGCATGTTGTAGCTGGCTGTTACAAGCTCAAAAACAAGTTAGACCTAGAGAATAAAGAAAAGTAAGTCGAAGCTAGTGTTGTACAAAAGGAGGAACAAGCAGACCTTTTTTTGGTGTGTGAAAAAGGATCTGGACCACGAGATGAATGGATCATTGACACTTTCTGTTCATTTCACATATGTCCCAACAAAGACTGGTTCTCCATCAAATTAAAAATGTTTGATGGCGTTGTAAGAATGTTGACAAATGTTCACCATGTCCCAGACTTAAAAAGAAATCTCATCTCTTTAACTACCTTGGATTTAAAAGGCTACCATTACACTAGTGGAGGTGGAGTTCTCAAAGTAGTTAGAGGTGCCCTAGTCGTGATGAAGGCTCTTCAAAATAAGCAAAATGTACATGCTAAAAGGAACACCTATCAGAGTAACTGATGTGACCATATCAGCTCTATCAAAATCAGATGTCACCAGATTATGGCATATGAGGCTGGGATATGAGTGAAAGAGGTTTGACACTACTAGGCAAAAGAGGTCTTCTATGTAACCAAAAAGTGTCAAAATTAAATTTTTGTGAACATTGTGTATTGGGTAAACAAAAAAAAGTAAATTTTTCTGCTATTGTTCACAAGACAAAAGGCACTCTAGACTACATTCACTCTGATCTTTGGGGGCTTGCATGTGTCTCTTCAAAAGATGTTTCTTGGTATATGCTTACCTTCATTAATGATCACTCCAGGAAGGTATGGGAATATTTTCCAAAATACAAGAATGATGTGTTTACCATTTTCATAAAATGGAAGGCGTTAGTTGAAAAATAGACATGCAGAAAAAATAAAACGACTTAGGACAGATAATGGTTTAGAGATTTATGAAGGTGAATTCAAAGATTTTTGGAAGAATGAAGGAATAGTTCATCATTTGACAATCAGAGGTATGTCACAACAAAATGGTGTGGCAGAAAGAATGAACAAAACAATTTTGGAGAAAGTTTGTTGTATGTTGTTCAACTCTGGGCTATCAGAAGATTTCTGGGCTAAAGCATCATCAACAACGTGTTACTTGATAAATCGCTTTCCATCAACAGCCATTAACTGTAAGACTCCATAAGAGGTATGGTCTGGGAAACCTACTAATTATTCAAATTTAAAATTTTGTGGGTGTTCAACATATGTACATGTTAATGATAGAAAGTTAGAACCCAGATCCAAAAAGTGCATATTTATTAGATATCTTGATGGCATCAAAGGATATAAATTATGGTGTCTTGATCATAAGGCGTCCAAACTAATCATTAGTAGAGATGTCATTTTTTATGAATCAGTTATGCTTCACCGAAAAGAGGAGACTTCTATTTCTTCTTATACAGGTCTGAAGAGTATGCCTAAGCAGGTGAAGTTTAAGGTGGAGAATTATCCTCCACAAAACATCTCTTCAAAATAGATCCATGACCCCACAATCACAGAAAAGGAAGCCACAATAGAGGAAGAGGAAGAAACTACATCAAGTGAATAGGAGGAGTATTCCATTGCAAAAAATAGACCCAGGAGAGAACTAAAACCACCAAGGAAATATGTTGATGCAGAGGTGGTGGCATATGCATTTGCAACAGCACAAGAAACAAAAAGTGTTGGTGAGTCTTCCATTTATTCAAAAGTTGTTTCTTGTGATGATTCTGTCAAATGGGTGGTTGCTATGCAATAAAATGTTAAGTCTCTCCATAAAAACAAGACCTGGGAGTTAGTCAAACCGCCAAAGAATAAGAAAATTGTTAGATGCAAATGGATCTTTAAGAGGAAGGAAAGAACTTCTGGCATTGAAAATTCCAGATACAAGGCACTATTGATTGAAAAAGGCTACAGCAAGTTCAAGGAATTAACTTTAATGATGTTTTATCACTTGTTGTTAAACATAGCTCCATTCGTGTCTTAGTTGCATTAGTAACTATACATGATTTGGACTTAGAGAAGGTGGATGTTAAAACTACATTTTTGCATAGTGAATTAAAGGAGTAAATATATATGCAATAACTTGAAGGTTTTGAAGTTGAAGAAAAGAAATATCATGTTTGTTTGTTGAAGAAATCATGGTATGGTTTAAAACAATCTTCTAGGTAATGGTATAAGCGATTTGACTCATTCATAGTAAATCACTACCATTTTAGAAGTCAATATGATAACCGTGTTTTTTTCAGAAAACTTTATGATGGCATATACATTTAGCTGTTATTTCATGTTGACGATATATTTATTATTGCCAAGAACATTTATGAGATTAGTAGGTTAAAAGTTGAACTTAATAGTAAATTTGAGATGAAAGATTTGGAAGCAGCTAAGAAAATTCTGGGGATGGAAATTCAAAGAGATAGACTTGCAGGAAAACTTTACCTTACTCAAAAAGAGTTTCATTGAGAAGGTTTTATAGCATTTTGGTATGAAAGACACTAAACCTGTAAGTACTCCTCTTGTTACTCATTTTAGGCTTTCGACTGCTTTATTGCCACAAACAAATGCAGAAATTAAGTCCATGGCGTAAGTTCCTTACTCTAATACAGTTGGTAGTATGATGTATGCAATGGTTTGCACACGTCCTGACATTTCACATGTTGTAAGTGTAGTAAGTAGATATATGGCTAATCCAGGGAAAGAACGTTAACATGCAGTAACATATATTTTGAGATACTTATATGGTATTACTAACTCATGTTTGGAGTTTAGCAGGAGTAAGAATGGTGTAGTTGGTTTTGTGAACTTCGATTATGCAAGTGATTTAGATAAAAGAAGATCAATCACTGGTTATGCATTCACTCTTGGAAGCAATAAAGCTACCTTACAACCTATAGCTGCATTGTCCACTACAGAAGTAGAATACATGGCTACTACGGAGGCAATTAAGGAAGTTATTTGGTTGTGAGGCTTATTTAGTGAATTGAATTCAGATTAACAGGTGACCATTGTTCATGTGACAATCAAAGTGTTATCCATCTGACCAAAGATCAAATATTTCATAAGAGAACAAAGCAAATTAATGTCAAGTACCATTTTGTCCGAGATATAATTTCGCAAGAAACTATTATTGTGAAGAAGATTGGTGCTGTAGATAATGCAGTAGACATGTTGACAAAGCCTCTACCTATAAGTAAGTTCAAGCATTGCTTGGACTTGATCGAAATATACAAATCATGATAAATGCCCTAAATGGGCAATGGCGAAGATAATTGAAGGAATTTTCATAGAGTCCCAATTTCAAAACAAGGCGGAGATTTGGTAAGTGTGTTTTGAAATTATCAAAGTTGACAATTTTTTGTCAAAATAGTAGGCACCTCCTCCCTCTTTTTTAATGCTTGGTAACCAAAAAAATCTTTGAATGTTTGTCAAAGTTTTGTTTTTGACAAACGTTAAACTCATTCTGCCTATAAAAGGAAAGCCACATTTATGAAGAAAATAAAAGATAGAGAGAGTGAATAAGGTGCAGAAAGAGTTGAGGTATTTTGAGAGAAGGTATTTTGAGTAAAATATGACAATATTATATGTGAGTTTTGAATGTAACTAGGTTAAAAGAGTTGAAAGAAAAATATTAAGTGTTTTTGTAATTTTTCTCATTTTTCCCATAATGAAAATCTCTTTGATTGTCTTCACTCGTAAACGTAGCCTATCTCAAAGAGGTGAATCACATAAATTTTTTGTTTCTTTTTTTTCCCACATTTTTCTCTACTTGTTGCTCCATTACTCCATTCAACTTTCTTAAATGAAATTTTGCGATCCTACACTCGACACAAGAACAGCTACTCTTCAAATATATTTTTAATACTGAAATGATTATAAAGAGCTTTAATGTAGTGGGTACCTTTTGACCCTTCGTACGAAATCTTAGATGAATCCGATTTCGCTTAAGTCACAAAATTTTCATGCAACTTGACATTTACTAGGCCTCATCTTCGTATTTTATTCTGCGGTAAGTGAGCTGCTATTGTTTCTGAAATATAATATATCCTCTGTCGCCTATATTCCTATTATGTATGATTGCCTTCAAAGGAAACAAATGGAGCAGCAATCAGCGGCAAGCTACTTTGATTTATCTAAACTTGAGGATATGAGACGTGGAAGTAGTAAATCACAAAATTGGTGCTGCTTGCATTGAAATGATAGGAAAAACAGGGACGTTTGTTCTTTCGATACTCAATATCTAGTTGTTCAAAATATTGTTTTGCTTAAGTGACTCTCGTTGGTTGAGCAGATGATGGTCTAATCGTGGAGATTTGCAGGATTTACAGGTCAAGAGGCAAGAGTCAGCTCCATGTTGGTTTGGAGCTTCCTTTGCTTGTATCAACAGTCACTACCTGATACCCTAACTGTACCATTGTCTGCTAATTCAAGCACTAAGCCAAGTTACATTCAGGATTGATAAAGTGGAGATTGTTGGGGAGAGACACCTGCACCAGTTACCTTACATTATGCCTCTCGTATACCCCAGTTACATTATATTTAAGCACTAAGCCAACATGCATTCAAGATTGATCAAGTGAAGGTTGTTGGTGAGAGACACCTGCACCAGTTACATTACATTATGCCTCTCGTACACCCCAGAAAATAATTCCCTGATTATGAGCATCTTCAATAGGTTTTTCTTGATTTACCAAACCATGAGTCTGACAGGCTCGTCAAAACTGGCTTATCTAACGAACTTAATTTGTGAGTTGTTATGCATTCCATAATTTATTCAACAATCATTAATAAATATATATTGGAAAATATATTATAAAACTTATCCATCCTACTTAGGGATAACTTGCCCAAACTTATGACGTCATCTCATATACATAATCACAAGAGTTGGTACGCAAATAATATAAACTAAACTGTTTTTTATCCATCAACTCCAGATTCAATTGCAGCTAATTAATGAAAACGAAAGGAAGAAAATTGCTGGTGTTGATGCATTTCTATGAAGAATGAAAGCCATTATTTCTTTAATTTCACTTTAACTTGTTTTCAATAAGTTCATAAAATAACATAGGTACAGACAGGTTCTTGTTTTAATCTGTGTAGTTTTGATGAAGCCTAAAAGGAAACCCAAGTACAAACATGCCTGTATCTTATGCTATATAGCCCTCTGTAGTTGCTCCATCTTACGATACAGTCTCCAACCCGATTGTCTATTAAGTTGTGTGTTCACTCATGCCCACGAAACTGTGTTTACCAAACATTTTTAAGATTATATGTCCACGTAGCAAGTCATGTTACAGCTTCATACTTCTAAAGATTAATACGCTATGTCACATGATCGTGAATTAGACCATATTGATTCTAATATACATTAGTTGAATTCCTTGTATTATTATGATAAGAATAACTAATCTTGTTGTTCTTTAGATTTCCATATCTTTTATCCATGATTTTTGGGATGTTTTCAAATCATGACTTGTTGTTAACCTGTATTAAACTTAATCTTTTGTTTATACGCTTTTTATGCAATAAAAAAGTAAAAAGTAATTTATGTTTTTTGTTGTTCATCTTTGTTTTTGAGATTGTAATAAGTGTTTGAGAACATATCAGCATAAAGCTTGTGAAATTTTGACATAGTATCAAAGTAATAAGGATCTTAAAAGGCTATATAAGAGAAAATAAGTGAGAATACCCTTCCTTCCTAAAAAATACTCAATACTTCCAAACATGTGTGGTTAAAATGGCTTTAGTAAACTTCTCCACATGAACACCTCCATTATTTAATAAAAAAATATGTTGTTTAAATAATTTAAATAGATCTAATTAAAAGTAAAACATAAAGATTCTCTTCTCTTTCTGTTATAACCCAAAGCATCATTTCATTATACAGAACTATATACTATATATAATTATTTTTATTGTGTCAAATAGCAATAATTCGAAGCACTTGTAGTTAAGATGAAATCTTATTTTAAAGTCTTTCTTCTTTGGAATGCGGTAGGGATAGAGGCTGATCTACCTCAACCTCCACATAATCCAATAGTAAATTAACTAAAGAACTATAATGATGAAAAAGCAAAGAGATATAAAGTTTTGGCTCTCATACATACTTTAGTTATAGAGGAAAAATTTTGCAAGGATCATGGCTTATGTGATTGGTAATAAGGCTTAAGAAAAGATTAAAGAGCATTTTCAAAGATCTAAAAGGGATTAAAAAAACAACTCCAAGTTCTCAATTTATGAAGAGAATTTAAGATGACGAATATGGGTGAGTCTAAAAATATTAACAAAGTATGGAGACAAACTTAGGAAACTTGTAAATCAACTTAGGATGCTTGAGGAAGTTTTGTAGGGTAAAAGAACAGTTTATAAAGTCCTTGTTAGTATTCTTGAGATATTTAAGGCCAAAATATCAGCTTTAGAAAAGTCTAAAGATATACACAAATCAACTTAATAGAACTTGTAAACTCTCTTCAAGCTTAAAAAAAAAGAGTTTTAAGGCCAAAAAAACAAAATGAGCTTTTAAGGTTAAGGACAAACCTAACACGTCAATATAATTCAAAGAGAAGTAAAGAACAATGATGGAAAGAAAAGGAATCAAAGACAGAAAGGATGTCAGCATATTGTAGGGTAAAAGAAAGGCAATTTTGCTTCTTGTTCTTATTGTAGAAAAACAAATCATACTCCTTACTATTGCCAGTATAGGCCTAATGCAAAGTGTAAGTATTGTAACCAAATGGGATACACTAAAAAAGTATACAAAAGTAAAACAAAGAAATAATACAACCTGCTAAAATAATGGAAAGAGGAAGAAGGAATTAAAGAAACTCTTTTCACTATTATTGCCTTATCGGCTTACATTAGTAAGTATTCTTAGCTTGTGGATTCCAGATGTATATGTCACACAGCTTATGATGAATCTCTTTTCAAAGTTTTGGAGAACTTCTAAGTTTAAGTCAAAATTGGCAATAGTGCTCTATTGAAGGTGGAACAAAGAGGATATGTTGTTGTAAATATTTCAATAGGTATCAAGTTAACAACTAGTATAGTTTCCTGGACTTGATCAAAATTTATTGATTATTAGTTAAAAGTGGCAAACCTAAATGCACAAGACTCGCTGCTTTGCAAGAGTCGGGCGAAGGTTATCAATTGTACGTAGCCTTCACTTTGTATTTTACAAAGAGACTATTTTCGTGATTCGAACTCGTACCCTTCCGGTCATAAAGGAGTGACCTTACTAATTAATTGATTGAAAAAAGATATGTTGTGAACTTTGATAAGAGTGAATATATGATAATTGACTCTAAAAGAGCTAAAATGATAAAAGTTTGCATGAAGAGCAAACTTTTTTAGTTGAGTGGAATATTAAAACCAATTCTAAAGAGAGTCATTTTATGAATTATGCTAAAGTTGCTTCTATCAATGAGTCTATGTTATGGCACAGTAGATTCAAATATATTGGTCTTAGTGGATTGAAAAAAATGAATGAAATGATATTGTGCAAGGCCTTCCCAAGGTGACAGAAGCTAATAAATTATAAATTGCATGCCTACTTGGGAAGCAAGCAAGATTTCCTTTCAACAATGCATCTTAGAAAGTTAATAAGAGGTTAGAACTATTTTGCTTCGAAATAAGTAGACCTGTAAATGATGTCTTACTAAATGGAAGCAAAATTTTGTGTCATCTATTGATGCTTATGACAAGTATAGATGGACTGCTTTCTTGAAATATAAAAGTGAGATATTTGACAAAATAAAGAAGTTGAAAATAATAATTAAGAAAGCAACATGCCTCTAATTATGATTATAATTGTGCTTCTAAGAAGTTTAAAGAATTTTGTGTCAAAAAAAGGAATCAATCACCAATTGATATCTCCATACACCATTGAACATAATGGAGTGGTAAAGAGGAAGAACATAAGCATTATAGGGATGGTAAAAAGAATACTAGAAAAAAAAGAAGTAATAAAGAAGTTTTGGGTAGAATGAGTTAATACCTCATTGTATTTACTTAACATACTATCTACTAAGATGCTAGAAGTTTGAACACCATATGAAAATTATTTTAGTAACTTACTGTCTATTTTAAACATGAACATTTTTGTTAGTCTGTATTATATAATGTTTTTTAAGTTAAAGAAAAGTTAGACAATAACAGTGAACTTGGGGTGTTCTTGGGATACATTTGTACAAGTAAAGCTTATAAAGTTCTTAATTTCTAACAAAGAATATTCAAGTGAACCGAGATACTGTAATTGATAAATTTACCTAACCAAATTGGTAAAATGTTATTAGTTTGTGAAGTTTAAGATATAGACTCTTTACCGTTTCATTATGAGGGAAAGGTTCTATAGAAGGTAAATGATTATCAAGACCAATGTTTTAAAAATCAGACCGAACATTGAAATGGTCGAAGGAAAGGTTTAAGGTTTAGAGGTTCAATCGGTAATGAACCGCTTAAAACTGGTATATAATAAATAAGAAGTAAAACTTATAAGAATAAGTAAAAAATAAAATATTTTATTGAAATAAATAATAGAGTTCTAAATATTACAGAAATTAATATAAATTAGAGTTTTAAATATTAAAGAAATTGATATGAAATATAGTTCTAAATCGTGGTAGATGTGGACAAGCTCATTCCAACGAAGATAAGAGTGACAACTATCTACAAATTTTGGGAATTCCAACAAGAGCTAACTGCTAAGTACCATACCATCAAAGACATAAGTTTGAATCTATGCTCTAGTATTGCTAAGCTTATAAAAAGCATCTTGAGCATTTCAGCTAGGGCTCTGTATTGCACAGATGCCACGATAGTGACAAACACATTGTCCTGAAGAGGAAACATAAAAAAGATCACAGCCTGCCATGCATAGAACTTTGATGTACAAAAACTACCACTGCAACTATTAGGATGGAATCAAATAAGAAGCTTGCAATCAATACTATTTAATGTCTTCAAATTGTTATTCATGACTTATATCAAGCCCTCAATCCTGTAATATGCTTACATGGCTAAACAAAAGAAAGTAAACTAATTTTATATCATAGAATAACAAGAAAGAACCTTGGTTTTGGTTTCACATCGAACATCCAGCTATTGCACACAGAAAGAAAGGTGACTTGCTACTTGGCTTCCAATAAACCAGGGTACCCAATGACAACCTGACTGAAGGACATCATCAAACTTGCCAAAATTCTCCTTGACAGCTACAGTTGACTGGTCCATTTGAATACAACCCAGAATCTATTCCATTTCCTGAGGATAATCAATAGCATAACATCAATAGCAATCCACAAAGAAATTACCAAAAACTAAATCATTGCTAGAAAATAAGAAGCATATCCCCGTAACCTACCCTGACACAAAAACACATCAAGTTAGAGTTTTGATACCTTAGAAAGACTCAAAATCCATCAAAGGTTAAAGTGTAAGAAAAAAACAGAACATGGTAACAAAACAAAATTCCAGCGGTCAGTCACCCAAACCCAACCATAGACATCACCTCATATTCTTGTCAAGATCATTGCATGATATAAACTGTCAAACAAGATCGATTTTATTACTTACTAAGCACTTCTTTCTCTAGCTAGAACAAAGACTACACTCCGTAACAAACATCTTGAGAACACCCCATGGCTATCTTAAATACCCGAGGCCACCAAGAAAAACATATTTAACAATGGAATATGATGATTGAAAACTGCACAGAATATCAACTATTGGATTAGGAGCATATCGACTCCTAGATTAGGAGAATACTATCCAATAACAAAATTTTCAAATTGTTCACAATTTTATGAATGCAATAGCATGAGAAATACAAAAATGATCGACTGCAATTATATATAACCGTTTCCATACAGCATTAGATGAGATACTAAATACAAGTCCCCTATTTCCAAATAAGATAGGGAAAACAAAAAGAAGATAGAAAGAAGCGTAAGAAAACCCGTTCCTGTCAATTCAGTAAAGAACCCATCAAATAGAAGATGAGAACAACAATGGTCATTTGCCTATTAGTATTTGAGTAGAGGAATTGGAAGATGTTGAGAGAAGGTAGTGGAGAGGAGGAGAAGCCCTAAAAGATTCGATGAAATGAACAAGAAAACAACATTTGTTTCATATATCTACAGTTTTAACAGGATCGGATGATTGATAAACTGGTCGGTTTTAATTCAGAGAGGTTATTAGGTGAAATTGAACAGGACCATCGGTAGGTCAAACTTTTTTCGATCTGACTAGCCGGTCTGGTCCGGTTTTTAAAACCTTGGTCAAGACATTGAAATTTTAATTATGGGAATAAGATCTCTTACTAAAATTTTTTAAAGGGCACATTTTAGTAGTTACTGAGCCAACTCTCTATAATGAGCTAAAAACTAAGAAAAAATGGGTTGCAACTCTAAAAGAGGAGATTTCTATAATAAAAAAGAAGGAACATAGTCTTTAATGGAATACCAATTAATTAGAAGGTTATCAACTGGTTATTAAAGGGCATCTTCAACAATATAGATTTAACTACTTTGAAACCTTTACACTAGTTGTAAGGCATGATACTATAAGATTATTGGTTGCATTAGCTAATAAACTATTCCATCTTGATATCAAGTTAGCATTCTCGAATGACTTTATCAAAGAGACCATATATGATGAGCAACGTAGGGGTTTGAATACTAAAATAAGAAGAATGATGTGTACTTATTGGATCAAACTCTTTCTAACTTAAAAACTTAGTACAATTAATTATTGAATACTTGATTAAGTAAGGGCTTAAGATCAGTGAAAATGAAGCTACTCTTTATGTGTTAATAGAAGACAAATTTGTGAAGTTGATTATATCATTGTATGTTTATTATTTGATAATAACTGGAGATGACGATGACTTTATAACACTATTTAAACAAAAACTTGAAGTTAAATTTGAGATGTTTAGTCTTGAAGAGATGCACTACTTTCTGGACATAGAGATTAAGCAACAGGAAGATTATATCTTCATTAGTCAGTCTAAATATACAGAATCTGTCTTTAAGAAATTTAACATAAAAAGAACTAAGTTAGCAGCATGTCCTCTTATTATGACCTTCAAATTATTAAGAGAAGATGGTGAGAAAAAGGGCTGATGTAACCTTGTATAGAAGTTTAATCAGGAAACTATTATATTTGAGAGCCACAAGACTAGACTTATTGTATATATTTAGCTGTTATTAAGAATCATACAAATTTCAAGTAAAATTCACTTTGGTGTAGCTAAAAGGGTCTTAAGGTATATGAGAGGAACATTAAATTATGGATTAATCCATAAGAAGGAAGAGAGCACTAGTTTGATGGGATATATTAATAGTTATTGGACTACTTTTATTGATGATATGAAGAATAATTCTAGTTATGTGTTTTTCTCTTATTATTGGTGTATTTACTTTACATTAAAAAGTAAAATTTTGCCTTAATCATCTATTAAAGTGAAGTCTATTGTAGTTTTTGGAACTTCAAATTAATGTGTATGGCTAAGGAAGTTATTAGCAGATCTTGGAATGAAACAAAAAGGTAGTGCTTCTCTTTTACATTGACAATAAATTAGTTATAACTATTGCAAAAAAAATTCACAGTTAACATAGTAAAACCAAGCATATTAAATTAAGTTTCAAACTATTAGAGAAGTTGAAAAGGAGAATGAATTAAAACTTAAATAATGCTTTTCAATGGAGTAACTAGTTAATGTAAAGACTAAAGTTTCTAAAAAGGCAAAAGATTCAAATTAGACGACCCTAACGTTGTCACCAAAATTCAGTTTAAACTTAAATATTTTGACACCTTTAAAAATAACCTTAACATTTTAAAATATTTAATTTAAACCCTAATTTAATTACTCCATCAGTTCATTATTACAAAAAGCATATCTAGTATCTTTTTGTAGACCCATTATCATATATATATATATATATATATATAACGTGGCAAGTAGGATTAAAAAAATTCTCTTTCTCTCCTCTCTTCTCTCTAGATTAGTTTAAAAGCATATTTCTTATTGGTTAAGTTCAAAAGTAATAAAATTAGATGTTTTAAACTTTGTTGAGTTTAGATATATATTTATTATAGCACTGTTAAATTCTTTTAACTTAGGCCTTTTGATATTTGAACATCTTTGTTGTATATCTTTAGTGGAGTATGAGAGTGGATTCATTTGACATAAACTTAAGACTGCCACAATAAAAGAGAAAAACATGATTTTCTGTAAGATTTTGTCCTAAAACCTTTCTTTAATGACTATTGTGCTCAGTAATTATGTGATTCAAAAGGTATTTTTATGGTCCTAATTGATTTATTCAAGTCATAAGTTAAAATAGTTACAGTCACAAAGACACATTCAAAATAAAAACGGAATAATATAACATTGACCAAGATCCTTTTATTCCTGCAATTTTCTCAACTAATGGACATAATATTTTAAATTAGATGGGTTTAGAGAGTTTAATGTAATTGATGCAATGATAAAAAGGAACTTCAATGTTAAAAAGATAAAGAAAGGAACCTCAAAGCTTTAAGATCCATAACTGCTTATCACCAATTTTCATTCATTATATAATAATAATTTTTTAGATAACCATATCTAATTTCTCTCTAAACTATCTCATTTTGAGGAACTTTACTAACTAAGAATCAAGAACTGCCACCATTATTAAACTTAACACCACATAGTTGTGTTGATCACTCCACTTAAGAAAAGCATAACTCGTGTCCAAACTCAAAGCTATTTTATCAGTCTCCAATCTCAAGGTATAACTTTACTTCTAATATTTACAACTATAGGATAAAGCCCCAGGTTCCACACTAATTTTTATAATATAAAAATACATTTAATTACCACACAATAAATGGAGGTATTATTGAAAATTAATCTAGAAAGTCTAGGAAATTGTGTGTTTGATTATGTAGAAATATCTATTGTATTCAATTATAAACTCTTAAGTCCAAAATGATAAAAACTAAGAGGTAAAACAAATACTAGGCAAAATATCATAAATGATTATAATATTTTAGAGTCACGAAAGTTGGTAACTTCATTGACTTCCTAAGGTTATAAATAGGCCAGAAATGTAAGCCAATAGAGAGCAAAAAATGATTGTAAGTAATAACAAGTCAAAGTAATAAAGCTCTTTTTGTGTAAATCTTTCTCTTCCCCTCTCATATGTTCATTCCTTTAGTCATCATCGAATCACTTTTCAATTTATTAAAGTAAGCCTTCATCGACATCAATCACATCACATACTTATACATAAAATAAAGTAAATAATTCTTATATCATATACAAGCTAATTGTTTCCAAAATCTAACAGTGGTATCAAAGTTGTTTTGGTCCTTCGTAATGGCCTTCCTTACTTCACCTAATTTATGAACCTTTAATTATACCCAAATTTTAATTTTCATTTTTAATGGGAAAGAATATAATTATTAAAGCATCCAAAGGAAGACTCTATTCATCTCACAAGACTTATGGGATGTTATAAAGAATCGCTATGAAGTTTCAACAAGCTAAGTAGAATTTGCTATATGCACAAAAGCACAATAAAAGGAGTATGACAAAAGTAAGTAATATGATGCCAAGGTGTTGCTATTCATCCAGCAAGGAGAGTTCTCCAAGAATTATGCAAGCGAGCAATGCAAAAGAGGTGTGGGAGACACTCAAAAGTGAGTTCAAAGGTATTAACAAGGTAATATCCATCAAACGCCAATCCTTATAGAAGGATTTTGATAGACTATTAATGTGGGAAAATGAATCAATACAATCTTTCTTCTCTCGTATCTCTAATATCTTCAATAAAATTAGAAGTTACAGAGATACGATATAAGGCAAGAAAATAATACTAAAAATATTAAGAAGTCTTCCAGTAAAATAAGATCATATTTTAGTTGCCATAGAAGAATCAAAAGATTTATCGACACTCGCTCTAATGGAATTAATGGCCTCTTTAGAAGCTCATAAAGATATACTAAAAAGATTTGAGCAACTACTAAAGCAAGAATTCCAAAAAAAATAAATATTTTCAAAAATGAAGTAAAAAAATAGTCATAGTAAAAATTCTCAAAGAAGAGGAGCACTTACTAATCGTGGTAGGGGGAGAGGAAAGAAAGGGAACACTGATACATCAAGCTCATATTGTAAACTGTGTAAGAAAAATAATGATACAAAAGATTGTCGGTACAAATGTAAAATGTGCAAAAGACACCTCTATTATGAAAAATTTTGTTGGTACCAATAAAAGGAAGAAGCAAATTTCTTAGAAAATAATGAATCATTTGATCACGTAATATACTTTATGCAGTCTTCTCAACAATCAAGGGATGTTTGGTACAATAATAGTGGTTTTTTAAACCACATAATAAAGAACAAAGTTGCTTTATGCAACTAAATGAAAGTATTGTTAAGTCAAGAGGACTTTACGATGATTAATTTTGATGACAATCAAATAATAATAATGTTAGAAATAAATGAACATTTTTAACAAGTATGTTAAGTGTGCAGACGCAAAGATAGGCGCAGATGCAGACGCAGATGCAAAGTGAATATAGATGTAGATGTAGACGCAGACGTAAATATAGACACAGACGCAGACGCAGACGCAGACGTAGAAGCAGACGCAAAGTAAATATAAACGTAGACGTAGACGCAGACGCAAAGGCAACATAGACGCAAAGAAGAAATAGATGATACCACAAAGATATATTAGTACATCAAAACAATTATTTAGTCAGAGTTAGTTATAGAACTCAACTAAATGACGGTTATCAAGAAGCAGTTAGAGACGAAGGCTATAAATATTAGTCGCAGTCGAAGATGCTATAATCTTAGGAGGAGAAGAGAAAATCTGAGACAAGTTAGAAAGCTAGATAATCTGAGAGAAAATTCTTACAGTGCTTACTTAGAATAGAGCTAACATTACTGTAACAAAAGCTCACAATCTTTTTCTAGT
>JANIIA010000010.1:38610823-38629968 GCA_027478495.1 Erythroxylum alaternifolium | reverse complement strand
GTCATGGCACACAGGTGGGTCAGCTGGGACTTCAGATTTTTGGGATGACCTAGTTAGGAGTTGTTGTATTTCTTCCTTTTTCATAGTATCTGTATTAGGGTTTCAGTTTGTACAGACTGTACTTTTGATGTATAAAACTGGTAATTTTGAGTAATGAAAAGAGGAAGAATGTGGTTTTTAAAAATCTTGTGATTTATAATTACTGGTTTAATTATTCAAATTCGTATGATGCCATGTGGAGTACTGTAGTGATCGCACGTAGCGCTTCCTTACCTTAGGATATGTGTCGAAACGACCTACAGGCGTCCTGGTGCGTACCCTAAGGTGAGGGGGTGTTACATAGTTAATTTATTTATTTATTATCAAAGAAGCTTTCCAGCCAAAATCATCGAGAAGTGCTATATATATATATATATATTGAAAATGCAATTGACCAAAAGTCTCATATGTAATAGACTCTTTCAAAAGCTTCTCTTTAAATAATTTCCATAAAGGAAAAGTTGCCAGACCTAAGTTAATGTAACAAAACTTGAAGAAATTTGACAAGAAAAATGACTAGTTCCCAAGTTAAGAAATTTTATCAAATGGCTACAACATAAAGGATGAAGATGGTGGGGTTATTTTAAAATAAAATAGGTTATGGGTATGAGCTATAAGGTATAGGTTATTGGTTGAGTGTATTAGTCTATGTAAATGCTTGGTTGTCCATTAACGTTTCACATAGAAACCTATTTGTCATAAACAAAAGTGATTTTGTTGGTTAAATTAGTAAAATACTAACATTTTGAACTTAGCTGTTTAGGTTATAAAAAGTTGGTCGCTAAATTATTTAAAAGATTTGGCACTAAATTAAAAAAATATAAAAAATTTAGCACTTTAGAATCTATTGTTGCAAAAAATAATGATGGATGAAATTTTATAATATGTATCAGTTGTACATGTTTCTTTGTAGTTGTGAATGTTTTTCATCATGACAGATGGGTAGGAACTAGGAGTGTTAGTTAGCCGAAGTTGGGCAAATGATTATTGTTCCAAAAATCAATCCTCCATCTCCTTGATTCAAGAAATCTAGGCATTTTTTAATATAACTATAATTAAATCTCCAAAATATGGTTTTCCTATGCAATGAGAAACTATTCTAAAATGCACATGATGATAAATATGATAGAGGTATTCCAATATGAATCTCAAGAGAAAGAGAGGAGAGAGAGGAGAAAGGAGAAAGAGAGGAAAGGAAGAGAACTTAAAAAATTTTAGACCCACATGTCACATAGGATACATATTTGTCAAAGGGTCCACAAAAAATATTAAATATGCTTTTTGCAATAGAGAATTGACAAAATAGTAAATTGGAATTTAAATTAATGTTTTTGAAACGTTAAAAGTTCTTTTTGAACGTGTTAAAACATTCAAGTTTAAATTGAATTATGGTGTAAAATGTTATAGTCCAATTTGACCCTTTTATCTTTGGTAAGAAATATATTAAGAAAGAGTATGTATATTGATGCATTTTTATGGAATATGAAAATCATGATCTCCTTACTCCAATTTAGCTTTTTTTTCTTAAGTTCGTAGAAGATTACGGGTACAAACATGTCTATATTGTACGCACAAACAAGCACATGCTCTAAGCCATGTAGTGGTTGTATTGGTTGCTCCATCTTATGAAATATTTTCTGAACTAACCTTGCATCAAGTCGTGTGATTACTTAATGCTCCAAAGAGGAATACACTCTTGCACACGATCATATATTAGGCTATATTCACCAAATATGCCAAAAAATTACTTGCTTTTATAATAAATTGTGTTATAACTTCGTACTTTCAGAGAAAAACACGTCTTAACACAGTCAAATACTAGGTTATATTGCTTCAAATACAACGTTAATTGAGTTTAGGATATTATTATATGACAAGATTATTTTATTTTATTGTCTTACATTTTCGTATCTTTTATTTATAATTTTTGAGATGTTTTCAAAGGATAACTTAACTTGTATTAGGCTTAATCTTTTATATATACTCTTTCGCATACAATGAAGAAGTAAGAAATATTTTCTAATCTTCCTTGTTCATTCTTTTTTTTTTCTTGGAAATTGAAGTGAGTGTTTAATAGGAATAGATTATCTGTTTTCGTTGCCCTGTGCTTACCCTATTTTATTGGCATTTATCCATCCAATAAATAGGAGAGAGAGAGATTGGATTGATTGATGCTCATCAGTATACACAAGGTAACGAGAACAAACAGGTAATTGAACTCGTGTTTGACAGCATAGCTTGTAAACTTCAACAAAATCAATGAACACAATCTCCTTCTAATCCTACAGCATCCTAGTATCGCTTTTCATCTACGAAAGGATAAAAGAAGAAGGATGACATTCATTTCACAGTACGAAAAGGAGGTAATATAAGCAAATAAAATAATAGTGGTGATGTAAACTAAATATGGTTTACGTAATTAGTTTAACACTCTTATCTCTTAATTAGAAGTTTCAAGTTAGAGTCTTGAGAACGGAGAAACTTATTTGGCCAACACTTTATCCCTTATAAGCTAACCCAATGCGAGCAGAAATTAATCTAAGTGTGGATGGCTTAAAAGTATCTTCCTATAATTAGAAGTTCTCGACACACCAACAAAAGCAATCGATAGAACAACCGTGACACATAGAGAAACTTTCCCCTCGTGTACTGCAGCTTAATATCTATGAACCGAACGCTTGGGGCGCTTTAGGATAAGGCAATTGTGTGTGATCGGTGACGCTTTTCTTTTTGTTACTTGAAATGTCTATAACAGATAATTTTTAAGTACGTATTAAATAAAATTTGGAGAATATAAGCTAAATAGAAAATACACTAAAACTTCAATTCATAGTACTTTCAAGTATGAAATCCAAAATGGGTATAAGGTGGCGTTTCCACTTGATAAGTTTACTAACGTTTAAGGAACTTTTCGTTTGAGTAGACGTCATTGCCAATTATAACAACACTTCTAGATTTATGTAATTTTGTATTGAACCTTGTTTTGCTCTTCTTATGCAACTAAACTTGGTATTATACTAATTTTATTGTTGCATTAACTTGGGCAAATCTATCTGCTCAGTATGGTACTTTCCAAAGAGAAAAAAAAGAGAGAGGTATCATCTACTTAGTATTACTGAACCCAAAATCAAACGCCTTGAGGAGTCCAGCGAATTCACAGTTGCTGATCTTTAATAGCAGCAAGACATAGCCAGTGGGGTCTCTTTATTACCACGGTTTCAATTACAGCATTGTGGTCCCTTAAACCTACCTAATACTAATTAGATTGTATCTTTTAAACCAAAGTCAAACACACAAGAACAAAAAACCAGGAAAAACAACCTGAAAAAGATCAGATGCCCATTTCCTGTTCCATCCTTCTGACTGTAATTGGCTAGAAGAAACAGAGCCACATGCAATAATCACTCCAGAAATTTTAAATTGCTTTTTGTAACTTAAATATCAATTAAGATATTAGTTTTGTTCTCTTCCCTCGCACAGGTGGAAAGCAGCTTAAGCTTTATAAACCGCCATATAAGTTTAAAACCAATTCCAAGGAGTTCCCATCTACTCATAGAATTATACGTACATGCTTCTTAGCTTTGTTTTCAGGGCATTGTAACAGAGCAATACCTGTGAACCGTTATGGCAACTGTGTTCAGGCAGGTGATATTTCTATTGGTAAATGTGATTCTGTTGTCCGTATCCGGAGTATGTATGGCACGCTACACTTCAGCTATGGGAGACCCTGGAATGAGAAGAGATGGTTTAAGAGTGGGCTTTGAAGCTTGGAACTTTTGCAATGAAGTTGGTCAAGAAACTCCTGGAATGGGTAGCCCCAGAGCTGCAGATTGCGTTGATCTATCAAGTAAGAACAACCATCAAGGAAGAAAGCGAGATAGATAGACTATTAAAGAGTCCGTCTTTCTTCTTCAATATTTATTTTTGTGTGAGTTCCTGTTCTATATCAAGCTCAGAATCTTAGTTACTGTCAATGGACATGCTTCTTATCGATTATTAAGTTATGTGATGCGATGTTCTAAATGGATGGCATTCTCTTTCATTTGTTACGTTCTAACTTTCTTCAAAGAAAGACAAGTTACATAGGCAACATCTTTGTCATGTTAAGCGTAGATTCTGAGCTGAAACACAAGGTAAGGGAAGCTGACAACGAGCTTGGAGCTGGCAAAAGATTCCCAGGTTTGGACCCAAGAGCTTTAAACAATCCAGATCTTTATGCTATGCAGAAGGAGCATTATCTGGGTTCTTTATGTGAGGTTGCTGATAAACCAAAGCCATGGCAATTTTGGATGGTGATG
Organism: Erythroxylum alaternifolium; assembly: GCA_027478495.1. NCBI lineage: Eukaryota > Viridiplantae > Streptophyta > Magnoliopsida > Malpighiales > Erythroxylaceae > Erythroxylum > Erythroxylum alaternifolium. The sequence goes on along the minus strand of JANIIA010000010.1, from coordinate 38,625,631 downwards.
CTTAAAAATGGAAACTACGATACACTGTCTGGTTTATGTCCTCAGAATGGAAAAAGGGTCCCACCTTTTAGTCCTAATAGGTTCCCTTGCTTTGGAGGTGGGTGTATGAATCAACCTGTACTCCATCATCAACAAACTGAGCTTTTACGTGGTGATACATTGAAAGGAAGTTTTAATGGTACTTACGATTTGGGAGCTGATATTGGAAGAGGGCTTTATGGTATCTCTTTCTATGAGGTGACTTGGGAGAAAAAAGTTGGTAATGGGAGTTGGATCTTTACCCACAGGCTCAAGACTTCAAGGAAGTATCCTTGGTTAATGTTGTACCTCAGAGCTGACGCAACAAAAGGTTTCTCTGGAGGGTATCACTACGACACCAGAGGAATGCTTAAAATCGTAAGTCATGAAGTCCCTGGATTGTCAGTTTTCTCTTTTGATTGTCTATTCTAAACAGAGCCTTGATAATCTGGTAAACGCGTGTTTGTCTTCTTTTCCATGTCGTATACTCAACTGTGATTATGCTAGGGAAGAAAATATGCATACCGCCTATGACTTAAGTGATGCATGATTCAATAGTTGTTGCTTCTCTTTTTGCTTGTTTAGGAAGTAAATAATTTTGTGATATCTCAAAGCAAGTTAGTGATTGGATAGTTAATTACGTTCCTGCTGTCTTTTCTTAAACTTTTTTCTGGAGTAACTTATCGGCCGAAGTAAGCATTGACTAAACACTTACTCTGTGTAGTGACGATAGGATTCTGTACAGGAGATGTCTGAGGAACTTTAACTTAATGATCTTGCGGCTATATTGTGTGCTAAGTGTTTGTAATTTCCATCAATTCATGTATTATCTGAATGCAAGTTTACATCAGCGTACCTCTCAGAGTACAACTGAAAGCTATAAATCTTGAATCTGCATATAAACTTGACTCGTTCATGATCTGTCAGCTTCCAGAATCACCTGATTTTAAGGTCAGAATGACTTTGGATGTCATAAAAGGAGGAGGATCCAAAAGTCAGTTCTATTTGATAGATATAGGTAGCTGCTGGAAGAACAATGGTGCTCCTTGTGATGGAGATGTGCTTACTGATGTAACCAGATACAGCGAGATGATCATTAATCCTGAAACTCCATCTTGGTGCAGTGCCACAAGTTTAGGAAACTGCCCACCGTATCACACTACTCCAAACAATACAAAAATTTACAGAAATGATACAGTTCACTTCCCATATGGAGCTTATCATTACTATTGTGCTCCAGGCAATGCTCAGTTTTTGGAGCAACCTGTTAGCACTTGTGATGCTTACAGCAACCCTCAGGCACAGGAGTTAGTTCAGTTGTTGCCTCATCCAATTTGGCAAGAATATGGATATCCAACCAAACAAGGCGATGGCTGGGTCGGGGACCCCAGAACATGGGAGCTTGATGTTGGGGAACTATCTAGTAGGCTATATTTCTATCAGGTCAGCTAATTCACTGAGCCTCTTATAAAAGGGCCTGTAGTATGAGAAGGATGGATTGCTTATACTTGATTACTTCTCCTCTTGCAGGATCCAGGCACCACTCCAGCTCGAAGAATTTGGACATCCATTGATATGGGTACTGAAATATTCGTTAGTGACAAGGATGAAGAAGCAGAGTGGACGCTTAGTGATTTTGATGTTATACTCACTCAGCCCAAATTCTAGTACTTTTCTCAGACTTCCTCAAACATATCACGAACCTGAGAAACAGGAAGAAAAAGGGTCGAGAGGAAATGATAGTCAGGGAGATTGAAATACAGAGGAAGGAACTTGCCAATAATCTCAAGGGCAGGCGTCTTTAATTCACAATTGTGTTGTGTAGCCCAATTTCTTCTTATCTAACTCAATGACTTGTTAAAGATTTCATGCTGAAAATTGAAATAACAGAACTTTACAGCCAGATATTGCAAAGCAACAATACCATGAACTCTATTTTAAGGGAAACATTGCATCAGGCATGTTTTCTCTGATGAACACAGATTTGGCAGTCGTAAAGAGCAGATCATGTTCCATCAGAAACCTGTTCAGAGATCAAATTATATCAGATACTCGAAACGCATAAAGGGTTCTGATTAAAATATTCACTACCCCTTAATTTTTTCAATACAGCCCACCTGATAATTTGGGAGTACGTAGAGAGATAGAGTTAGTACTGGAAAACATTTCGTTTATGTTTTGTTAATCAGGCACGATACTATTCATAATTGAGAGTTACGTGTACTATAAGAAAAGTTGCAGTACACGTTATGTTCTAAAACATCCTAAAACTTCCTTAACGGGTCAGTACTTAAAGTAGGTAGTACATTGATCGGGAAGTCCAAGGACTGATAGTACATGTGTACTATAAACCCTTTGCCGCTAGGAACATAAATAGATCATAGACAATATAAACCCCGAACCAGCAGAAAGCAGAAAGCTTTTGTCAGGAATTGTAAAAAGAATTCGTTGTCAGGAGAAGCTGTGGAATGCGTGCTCATGGTTGATATTCTGGTGGTGATAGGAATCGGAGATGGCAACGTTATGAAAGGTACGTTAGGGGAATATTTGGAGAGTTGTGGGGGAGAGAAGAGACTGATAAAGACGGGGAAGAGACAGAGCATGGATGGAGCTCTTAGGCAGATATTTTTCTGCTTTGGTTCTACCCCTGCACTGCCTCTTCCCTGGCTCCTCCCGTCTCTTTTGCTTACCTTCTTTCTCTGCCTAAGAGCTCCATCCATGCTCTGCCTCTTCCCTGTCTCCTCCCGTCTCTTTTGCTTACCTTCTTTCCGTTTTTGTACTGTTTCTTAATATATTCACTACCGTTTGGGTCAAGAACATTTACACTAACCTTTATACTGTTAACTGACATGGATTGATAAGAATTCTGTGTGGATTGTAGGTCTGTTAGAACCGAGTCAAAGGTTTATGACCCCGTTTCTGTTTTCGGCGCTGTTACTTTCATGTCCAGGTCTCTGAAGTCAATCAAGTTCATCTGTAAAAGTGGAGAAACGATCTTGGACCCTTTATCTTGTCATGAAGGTGACCAGGATGGCATGCAAGAGAAGATCCTAGCCCAGGTATAGCATTTCCATGGCCTAAATTTATGAATCAGGCAACCAATTGAGACCATTCACTGGTGTTTATCAGTAAAATGGAGAAGAGGGAAATCCAAAATTCATCTGCTACAGAACGCACATACCTAGCATTTTCGCTGGCAGGAGCTTGAACGGGAACTTCAGCTTTTCTGGTCATATACTAATAGCAGTGCTGCCAGTGCACTGAGAGGTGGCTGTTCTCAGGAAATTTCTGATTTATTGTTCAGTACGTAAAAATCCTATACGCAAACCAGAAATGCTCATTCAAGCAAGACAGAGCAGAGAGAAAATAAAAACAGAGAAATTAGATCAAACGAATGAGCAGCAGACGAAACAAGCTTGAACTTTCGCACTCAACCGAGAGAAACTAGCGTATATTTATGATCATCATGCCAAAAACGAGTTGTGCACAGTCCAATTTGAGCTTTTCCTCCAGTTAGTGCATGGTCTGATTTGACACATTCAATGCTCTGCAAATCATCCAAAAGAATTACATAATTTTTTCTAACATTCTCTACACTCTCCTTGCCACCAACCGAGGCAACAATCTCCCATCGATCTGGGTCTTGTTCATCAACAACCGCAAGAGCCATCTCAAACTACTTGTTCTCTTCCCAGCGCCATCTTCACAAAAATCATCCATGTCAAAAACGACAGTGATCAGGGAAAGAAAAAAAAAAGAACTATTGAATCTTAGATTACAATAGTTACCAAGCCAGTGTAAGAATCTTTTCCAGCCAGTTGCTGTTTGATTCTCTTGACTAATTCTAACCCTCCCGAGTTTTGGGGGCTGTGTGAGATATGTTTGTTAATGAACTGCACAAATCTTCTTTTTGTTTGCGTTGCTTTTTTTAGATCGTGTAAACAAAGAGATAGTTAGGTACAAAATCTCTTTATCTTGTGGACAAAATCCGGAAACCAATAATCAGATGGGGACAAAACTGAATACTTTATCAACCACATCTTGCATGAATCAGAATCTTATTGCACTCCAGGATATGCACCATGACGTTGAGCACTGCTTATGGTCTAACAAGATTTTCATCATTTTTGAAAGTGTGATCATGTCGCGACATTGCAAATTATAGGTAGGAAATGGAAGGAAACTTCTGTCAAATGAAATGAATAATCAAATATCCTATCTACCACCAGTGGATCCTTCTTGAAGATCAAGATAGGCAAATTTTTCAGGAAAGAGTTGCTATCAACACATGAGCTTATAAGAGATGGAGTCAACCCTCTGATATAATCCTCCCATTTGGGCTCTCTTACACCTGTTAGACAATTTTGCCCCTAAGTACCATTTTTTCATTAAATGGACAATATTTAATTGCATTATTTGGTTTTAAATAAATTATCGGTTAAATTACGTAATTTGATTCAGATAAAGATAATAAAATTGCCCAATAAATGATCTAAATTAATAGGTCAAAGTCTTGGTAGAAAATAGAACCAGATTAGTATAGACCTGGTCCATATCGGCCTTGTGATGGAGAAGCCCGATATGGAAGTTATATAAATAGGTTATGATCTTTTGGAGTTACTCATATTAATCGCGAGCATAAAGAATCTCTAATCCGTTAAGAAAGTTCGTGTTTTGAGAAAACTATAGAAAGACCTAGATCACGTACTTGTGAAGACTTTTCGAAAAGGTTCCTGAAGACTTTTCGAAAAGGTCGTTAAAGATTGGAGCTCGTTTGGTGCCCAAAATCAGCTTCAGAATCAAAGATGAATTTGAAATCACGTATTCTGCATTCCTTCATTTTTAATCCTTTCACGTTCGATCCTGGATACATAATAAGGCCTGTTTTACGTATTACACGTGGTATCATAGCGATAGCATGATCGGGTGGTTAAAAACAGAGATTTTTCGATTTTTCTCTCCATAAGTTTTTCGATGAGTTAGCTTCCGTTTCTCGATTTTTTCTTGCTTTTTATTGCATGAAAGTAGTGTACATATGTTTAGCCTTGAGAAACAGGTTAACAACGAGCTCGGAAAGTCCAAAAATCGTCCCAAAACTTGCCGAAAATTGTCTTTTCAGGCGAGGGACGCGTCATCTTTGGGTGCGTGTGCATCACGTGCCTGACAGTGAACAGTGCCGCGGGTGCGTGGCAGTGTCAGGCACGTGCATCGCATGCACCGACACGTGGCGCCACCTACGCCGGATGTGTGTCTGGCGCGTGTGATGCATGCCCCAGCGTCGGTGGGGCCACCATGCACCGGACGCGTCTCTCAGGCATTTGCACAAGCGCGTGGCTGACGCGACGTGATGTCATTACACTGACGTCAGCCATACGGACATTTGCTACAGTGAATCCAGAAGAGGAAAAAAACACAAAATTTTCATATTTACTGTAAGGGTGCCCCAGAGTGTTTTATAAAGTGATTTTTTTATTTTTCTGGATTTATTACATTGGTAATAAATTAAAGTTTAACTCCAAAATCAGGAATTAAGGTGTTCTGAATCCAATTTCAAGTGAATTTTCATGCTTCGGACATTACATAAGGGAGATACTTCAAATTTTCGTATCTTGGGTCTCATATATATATAGAGTTCGGGATAGCAAGATAGTCAATCGGAAAAGGAATTGAGACATTCTGAAGCCATTTTTTAGTGAATTTTCATGTAATGAACTTGCCATAAAGGAAATATATGAGATTCTTGTATCTCGGGCGGTCGATTCTTTATCAAGTAATGCACGATAGTCACTCTACTGAGATTTTTCTTTTACAAAAGTCTCAAATGAAGTTTTCGAAGAATGTCTTCAGCACGGGTGTGTGACAATGAGACTGTGCATCTAGGTTTTGCATTTATTGAAGTCACTTTGTCACATACCATATGCTCATAAAGAATGTGAGGATAACATAAACTTGTATCCCTTGTGTTAGTGGACCTTTTAGGATGCTGACGAGAATGTAGTCACCAAAGTGACATTTCAAGTCAGTATTTTGGATTATTCTATTTACATGTTAGGCGATGTCTCTGGCTTTATATTTGGTTATTTTGCCCAAAGGTGTTGGTCTTACATAACGTTTTGAGATGATCATAAAGGCATTTGATAGAGGAAAGTCGTTGCTTAAACGATCTATTCACCTAAAGGTGGTAGTGTCGTGAGAGTTGATAGTTCGTACTCTGATCACTTTTTTATGTGGAAGTCTAATTGCATATATTATGTATTTAGCCCAAAGGTGTTTCATAATATGTGTGATCGAATTTTTAGGAAAGATACTATTTAATAGCTTTCAGTATCGCTGTTATCCTACATTTGTACTGATTTAATCAAAGTTACTATAAGAGTCACCTTTTCGGTCAATAAAATCAGTGTCACTATTGAAACCTTAACCAATTTCAATACAAAGAAGTAAACTGAGGATGTATTGGATGCTATGGAAATAGCTGAGGTTAATATGACTATACAGAGACACAGGTCATCTCTACCTACATCCATGAGCTCGAAAGCTCATAAAGCAGCCTTTAAAGCCCAAGATCAGTCTAACAGATTATGTTTGATAACCATTAAGAGATCCATACCTAACCATCTGCTTAGTGAACTTTCGGATACAAACATAACACAGTAGTTTCTTGGAAATGTCTCCTAGAGGTACATAGTCTCATCTAGTGTTGAGACAAGTGCCTTGAATAAAGAATTATTCTCCATAAGGTGTACGAGAAAAGGGGGAGTAAGGAGAACATATCAAGAATGATCCATCTTCACAGTAGACTGAAGATGTTAAACATTCCTCTTCCTGATGTCTTTATTGTTCACCAGACTCTAAATACACTCCTTTCAGAGTTAAGCAATCTAGTGATGACATGTTATTCGCAGGATGAGGAATGTGACTTTAAAGCTTTGATTTTCCATTGTGTTGATGAGGAGGAGAAACTCAAGCTTGTTACTCCTACAGCCCTCGATGCAACTAAATGGAAGGAAAAGATAAGGCACACTAAGATTAAAGATAGAAAGAATGAATCTTCTCCACATGTTGATGCTGGTCAATCCAATGTTGATGAAGGTCTTAAGGACATAAAGAAACTAGCAGTATAAGGCCTAGAAGGAAAGAATGTGACTATCAGATAACTTCTTGGCTTGTCAATTTATGAATCTGATTTGCAATAGTCGCATTAAGTACTTTGTGACTATATAGTGGAATGTCTGATCAAAATGCTTCCACAGTGCATAGGTTCATATTTGGGATAAAGCTAAATAAAGAGAAGGAAGAACTTATGGTTGACAATAATGAAGAAGTGGAAGTAATATCTATAAGGAATGTATGAACTGAATCTTGTTGCAAAGTTCATTTAGATTTTTACACGACACATTTTATATATGATCTTTGGATCAATTTTGGACAAAGAAAGTTGATGTTTTGTACTTAATACTTCTATTGTACAGTTGCATTTAATGCAAAACATAATGGTACAACTTTCTTGTTATATGATTTGTATAGAATATGTCTGACCTCGAATTAGATATATGCTTCTTCGTATCTTGTTGATTATGAAATGAAGGATCCTGATGAATGAAAAGTCAAACATAGTGTGACATAAAAGTTTGATCCATATTTCCAAAGCTAAGGTTGAGAGATTGATTAAGGAAAGCATTCTCCTAATTCTATATTATGATAATCTGGAAACATGTACTAACTATTGGAGGGGTAAGTTGACTAATAAGGATATTAAGGTCAACTTATGCTTTTGACTAGTTGAGTTTGATATATAAGGATATAAGAAGACCTTATAAAGTTGCATCATGCAATTCCAAAAGTATTCTGACATTTTTCATGGTTATTCCCATTACAGTTATGAGTTCTTGCTTGAAGAATGATGGTTGAGAACCAATTGAAAAAATTCATGCAGAATGTCAGATCTGACCGTGGAGGAGAATATCATGACAAACATAGTGTTTCAGGACTTGAAAAGGTCCATTTGCCAGATATATAGAATCAGTTAGGATAGTGACTTGATTCACTATACCGGATAGTCTTGAGCAAAATGGTGTGTTGTCAAAAGGTATAATTGCACCCTGAAGGACTTGAAAAAGTCAATGTAGAACAAGACTAATCTACATAATTATCTAAAAGTGTGAAAACCCAGCGTTACACACATTTGTGTATAGGGTTGCCCTACTGAGGTGGTATAATCCCTATAAAGAAGAAAAATTGCATGCTCATGTAGTTCATTACTATTTAGTAAGATATCCTAACCACTATAGAGGCTACAGCTCTTATTGTAGAGAAGGAGGGAACATAATAGTGAAATCACTAACAGCTAAGTTTCTATAATACAATGTCTGAAATGATGGTGGGCCCTTTGACCCTTAGGATGATAACAGGGTGGATACTACAGTTATTATGTATCCACTACTCATACAGCTAGATCTAGTGGATTTAGGTCTTTGTACCGTGCCTGTACAAGAACAGGAACCCATACTTATACACACAGAAGTTCCTGGGAGTACAAGATCTAATGTAGTTATGTAAATCCACCAGAGTGAGATGACCTATTATCTCATCTGATTCTCATAGTCTATTAGGTTAACAGGACTATGATATTAGACATATTAAGAATCCAGTTACTTTTACAGAAGCTATTTTTGTACCCACAGCGAAATTGTGGTGGGTTGCAATGACTTATGAAATGCAAGCCATGAAGCATAGTAAGGTCAAGGAGCTATTTGATTTTGCTGCAGAACTGCAAAATCATCAGTTGTAAATAAAGTTTAAGACCTAAAGGATTTCAGGATAAAGTTCAGCGATTTATGGACTAGCTCAATTGCCTGATAGTTCACTCAGGGAGAAATATTAATTTTCTCTTGTATCCTGGTAGAATACTTTTTAAGTGATTAAGGCAATTGTAGCTCATGATGATAAAGAGTTACATCAGATGGTTGTCAAAACCACTTTCCTGAATAAAGACCTTTATAAAGTGGTCTATATGATACAACCTGAAAGATTTCAAGATCCATATAGAACTGACATGGTTTGCGTGTTATGCAAATCAATATATGATTTACATCAAACCTGCCGAAAGTGAAACCTAATAGTTGATGAGGTTATGACCTCTTTTGGCTTTATGAAAAATAAAGTTAAAAAGATACTTGTACTATGAGGCCAGGAGGAGAAAAATTATCTTCCTATTACTAGATGAGGATGATATATTGCTCACGTCAAATTATTTAACCATGTTGTATAAGGTTAAGCAACTTTTGGTTAAGAACTTTAACATAAAGGACCTTGACGTAGCATCTTCTATCCTAGGTATTTGGATTCACTGGGAAAGATCTTAACACTCATCATACCTCTCATAGAGTGCATACATTAAGTATATGTTACAAAGGTTTAATATGGTTAACAATAAACCTATCATAGCACTTATCTCTTATAGTGAGAGATAATCTTTGGCACAGTGACCAAAGAATAAAGTAAAGTGAGAGGTTATGAGGAATGTTCTGTATTCTAGTAAGGTTGATAACCTCATGTATGCTCAGCTATGTCTAGGGAGGACATTGCATCTACTGTTTGACTGGTTGGTCAGTATCTGGTTAACTCAGATGTAGACCATTAAGATGCAGTCAAGCGAGTGTTAAGATAATCAAAAGGAATCAAGGATTATATGTTGGCATATAAAAAAGTTAACAGACTAAATCTCGTAGGGAATTCAGATTCAAATTTAACTATGTGTCCGGATAATTGAAAGTTCACTTATGGTTACAGTTTAAGGTTGCAGATGGTATAATATTGGAAGAATGTCAGATAGACATGGGTAATTTCCTTAACCATGTATGCAGAGTGCATGCTATGGGGCTGCTTCATAGACGGCCCAGCTCATAAATTTAATTTCTGAGTTGTTTGTGGTTGATTCAGTGGCTAAACTCATTCGGTTGTAATGTGATAATCAAGCTTCTGTGTTGTTTAACGCAACATTGAATATCACAGGGCCTTAGCATTTTGAGATCAAATTCTTGATCATGAAGTGGTTTATACGAAAAGGCGACATTAAGGTTTGGAACATTTAAAGACTGAGGAACTATAAGTCGATTCTTTAACTGAAGGACTTTACCCACTTATGTTTGGAACACAAGTATAAAGTATGGTTGTTTTGAAGTCCTTAAACATTGTTAGTTAAAAGATTGTTATGTTTGCTCCATGTACATTTGTACATTTTAATGTATTATGACGGTATGATGGTTCATCCATAAAGAAGATCACCAGCTATCCTCAGTAATATATGTTGTCATACATTGTCATAATACATATGAAAGCCTTAAGATTTGTGTTGATCTTAAACATTTTAAAGGTCATTGGGCATTTATAAGGATTAACCTTGAGCCTATGTCATTAGACACACACAGTTTTATACGGATATATCCTTAAAGTTTAAGACGACATAGGGGGATATAAGTTTTTAATCCCATAAAGGTTCTCTAATGCTGTTTAGCATTCAGTTGGAGAATATAAAGGTTTTCTCTAATGCTGTTTAGCATATGATGAGAGAAAACAAGTTTTTTCTAATGTTGTTTAGTATTCGGTGAGTGAAAATAGGATTTCTCTGATGCAATTTAGCAATACAGTTCAGTATAAAGCTGGAGAAATCGAGACCTATAGACGAAGATGATGCGTATTAGATCATAAAGGTATTATTGTAGTCTGTCACACTCTATTTTCCCATTCATTTTAGTAAGATATTAGGTATACGTGATTGTATTGAATCTATGTTACACATGACACATGCATTTGATACTTTTCGGTATCGAAAGCTTTGCAGGACGGAATGTTGGACTTTCATTATCTTTGGATCAAATGTTTTGTTTTTAAACTTAGACAACTAATACAGTAGCGTGGCTTAATCAAGTTTTTAAATTGTTTTAAAACTTGAGTCAAAACTGCAATTAAGTATTGTCCAAGGGGAAGAATGTTAGACAATTTTGCCCCTAAAGGCAATTTTGTCTTTTTTCCATTAAGTGGACAACATTTAATTGCATTATTTGGCTTTAAATAAATTATCGGTTAAGTTACGTAATTTGATCCATATAAAGATAATAAAGTGGTCCAATAAATGATCTAAATTAATAGGTCGAAGTTCGAGTGAAAAATAGAACCAGATTAGTGTGGACCTGGTCTATATCGACCTTGTGATGGGGAAGCCCAATATGGAAGCTATATAAATAGGTTATGGTCTCCTGCAGTTGCTCATATCAATCACGAACATAAGGAATTTCTGACCCGTTAAGAGAGCTCGCGTTTTGACAAAATTGTAGAAAGGCTTAAACCACGTGCTGGTGAAGACTTTCCAAAAAGGTCCCTAGAGATTGGAGCTCGTTTGGTGCCCGAAATTAGCTTCAGAATCAGAGATGGATTTGAAATCAGGTATTTCGCATTCTTTCATTTTTAATCCTTTCACGTCCGATCTTGGATACGTAATAAGGTCTGTTCTACGTATTACAACACCTTCTAAACGATATTTTTTTTCAAAAGATTACACCATGATATAATTAGCCTTCTTAGTCTTTGATTCAAAGTAGGAATCATGATTTTCGTTAATCATTGAAGTGCAAGGCCTTCTTGATTAGAGAAGAAGGCTAACTATTTCACACTTGCAATTAGAAGAAGTAAACACCAGAGTGTCTTTTGTCAAATTTATTTATGACCCAATATCAATCATGAATTTGTATTAACGAGAAAATAGATGTTTGGCTATTTATTATTCAATGAAAAAGCCACTGAACTGGTTAAACAAGTTGAGTAACTAACAAAATCCCAATTAACCTTTATAAAAGTCTGCCCTTATATGCCTTTCAACATTCACAACTTACTAAACAGATCTTAATAACTATTTATAAAAACTTCATTGGTCTTGTTATCATATGTTTAATAAATAACTAATTCGCATTGATTAGAACTAATTTTTCTTAATAAATTTTAGCCTATTGTAACAAACCTTTTATTTAGTATCTATATTATTTTTAATTTAAATCAAATTTGATTCTTTTAATTTTAATTTTATCAAAACCCGTAATTATTCAATTAAAAAATCACTAACATTTTTTAGCTCAGTCCTGCGTTAACATAGTGAGAGAAGCATCATTGAAGAGAAAGATGACTCTTTTTTATAGTTGGATGCGACATTACAGAGGCAAATTGCACCCCAGATCTTCTATTACATATTCTTTATTCCCCCTATTTTCATCCTATTTGAGGGAATATCATGGTTAATGCAATACTCCTCATATCGCTCCCATCATGCTTATCTGTATATAGCTAATTGTTTATATTTGTTATAGAATTATTACATATCCTTTAACTGTGGGATCTAAATTAGGACCTGTGTAGTATATATACATTGACATCTCTTAATAGAATTTTATCCCAAAGAATTATTTTTCTCATTATTTTACTTTTTATGGTATCAAAGCAACTTCTGTGACCTTGCTATTATTTTCCAAGCATAGGTGACGAAGTTGCATCAGGAGCTAAGAAGGATTTGTATCGGCTGCATCAATAAACACAACTAATTCCAAATCACCTTACTACTTGCATCATTCTGATCACCCAGGGCTTGTATTTGTTACCCATCCACTCAATGAAAATGGTGAAAATTATTTCACATGGTGCAAAACCATAATGAACGCTCTTGCAGGCAAAAACAAGGCAAGCTTTGTAGATGGTTCAATCGCTACGTCGGACGTCCAATCCCCAGACTTTCAATCATAGGTTTAGTGTAATGCAATCGTATTGTCATGGCTCACCAATGCGCTTGGTAAAGATCTACAATCCAATGCAGCACATGCCGATACCGCCAAAAAAGTTTGGATGGATTTTGAAGAACGATTTACCCAAGGACATGCTCTTCAAGTGTTTGATTTGAAGCTGACCATTGCCCTTTTACAATAAGAGAAAACACCCATATCCATATACTATGGTAGATTAAGGGCAATTTGGTAAGAACTACGAGCTCTTTTTCTTATTCCAATTTGTTGATGTGGATGTAAGTGTGGGGCAGCAAAGAAAATGCAAGAGATGCATGAACAAGAAAGGGTTTATGATTTTCTCATGGGCTTAGATGACTCTTTTGCAACGGTAAGGTCTCAAGTGTTAAGTATTGATCCCTTACCAACATTAAGACGAGCTTATGTAGTCACAGCTTAAGAAGAAAAGCAAAAGATCATAACATCTTCATATACACCAGTCATTGAGGCAACTACTGTTGGCCCCGGTACCCGAACGAAGTTTATGGCGACTACATGTCGCCATTGAATTAATTATAAATAAATAAATTATAACATTTAAATAAATTAAAGACTAGGCAAGGAAAATTCATGGTGAGATCGTAGACTAATTATAGACATAAAATTAAATTATTCAAAAACAAATAATTTAATAAAATAATTAATACATAATTTATTAAGGGATATCAAATGAAAAGAGACAGATAATAATGATTTTTAAATAAAGAAAATTCATAAGAAAGGGAAAAATATTACCCCACAATTTATAAAAAATTTTCCATACCAAAAACGAACCAAGATTATTTAATTGGGGTGTAAGAAAAATTTTATAGCAATTTGGATTTAGGAAATGAAAATCTTAATTAAAAAACGACACAGTCACGGGTGTGACTTTTGTTTCTCATGGGCATGAGAGGCTCAAAAAATAGGAAAGTCGTGATCGTACTCAGTTATGATCACGATTTTTAATGAACAGTAGTAGGAAAACGAACAAAGTCGCGATCGTACCGTGTTACGATCGCGACGATCGTACCGTGTTACAATCGCGACGCTGCAATAAATTAGGGACTGTCGCAATCGTGCTGCATCGCGATCGCAAATCCCTGATATTTTCGGTAAGGTCGCAATCGCGACTCGTTGCGGTCGCAACTACCCGAAATTCTGGCACTGTCGCGATCGTACTGTGTTACGATCGCGACTGCCCCTATTTAGACACCCTTACTTCCAATCACCATAACTTTCAATCCAGAAGTCCAAACATTGCAAACTATATATCATTGGAAAGCTAAGAAAAAGATCTACAACTTTCATTAAGACGGTTTTAGCTAATTCGACCTGTATTGATACAGTTTAATCATTGAATTAAAGTTACCATTTCAGCCAAATTCATACTTCAAATTATACAAAAATGCACCCAAACACAGCTACCGTATAAGAGTCATAACTTCTGCATCTGAAATCCAAAAATTTCAATCTTTATAGTGTTAGAAAGCTAAAAGAATAATCTACAACTTTTATGAAGACTACCTAGCCTATTTCTTCCTATATCAATGCAGTTTAATCTTCAAAGTTTCAGATCGCATCACTACCCTATTTTCTGTTTTTACTCATCTGTTCACTCACAATTCCGTTGCAAATTTCATAGGACCCAAATCAACATAAAAGTTCCTACATATCCAAACTCTTTTGCTACACAATTTACCACAACCAAACCATCACAATATCTCCCAACATTCAGCACACAATTAATCTCATAGGAGAAAAATTCTGCATACATAGATGACTATCAATTCACAACATTAAAATGATATATATTTTCATACTTTGCTTCACAATGTCGCAACAGTAACATGATCGCAAAAATAATACAATGATGGGTATGCTACCATGCTTCTAAGATCATCTAAAATTGATTGTCACTAACTTAGTTACAAAATTTGAAATCTTTGGAGTTATGCCAAAACTTTGCAAGGCTCACTTTTGATCT
>JANIIA010000010.1:38594637-38610723 GCA_027478495.1 Erythroxylum alaternifolium | reverse complement strand
CTCCATTATCTTAGGCTATGTGTCGGAATGACCCACGGGCGTTCCGGTACGTACTCTAGGGTAATGGGGGGTTACAATGAGAATTGCAATCTCTTGATTAATAATCTATACAAAACCGTAATTAGATCTAACGTTGTTTAAAAACTATCGGGAACCTATGCAAGATTTGTCTTTGCACAATTTATCGATTTGATTTAATTCTCATTCTATAAAATTAGCTAACTCTCGTTAGCCAAATGTAATAAATTTTCACTTGATTCACCCTCTCAGTGTATCACTGAGCTATGCAAGTGTAGAAATTAAATCACAATAAATCCAGTAAAAACACAAACAATCAAATTTCATTAAATTAAAGATAAAATTTCCTGAAGGTGAGTTTAGACATTCTCAACATTCATACAATTCTATCATCAATGGCTATCCTAATTCTATACAATAATAAAATAGAAAATTAACTGAAAACAAAATCAAAATGGCTGATGGAGGCAACAACGTCAGGAAACCTCCTGTTTCAGGAAGTACTTCACGTAGGCTTCTTATCCATGTCTCTCTTCCTTCTTCTCTTTCTCACTCTCTCGATGAGCTCTCTCTAGGGTTTCTCAATGGTGGATAATGCAAAAAGCTCCTCATCTTTTTTTCTTGTTCTTTTTATACCTTTTTATATTGTGGATAGCCCTAGGTTTTTTGGGGTTCGAAAGGTCTAAAAACTCCTTCGAAACCTAACTTTTTTGAATGTCTGCACATCTGCCCAATGCAGGCTATGATCGTGGCCCTGATGCTATGATCGTGGGCCATATCTGAGCCTTCTATTATGATCATGGCAATCAGGCCATGATCGTGGGCTGTGTCCTGGGCTTCTGTCACGATCGTGGCTTATATATGCCACGATTGTGGGCTGACTCCCACGCTTTTGTCACGATCGAGGCTTATTGTGCCATGATTGTGGGCTGTGTTTCAGCTCGAGTGTCTCCGAAACTTCTCTAATTTTCGATGTTGACCCTGAAACACTAACAAACACATCAAAATACCTCAAAGACATAATAATTAAGCTCAAAGCCTTGACTAACCCATAAAAACACTTAAACACACAAACTACCACAATTTTAACCTAAACACATATTAAATGATTAAGTTAATACTTAAATACATAACAAACTAAGCTCCAAAACATGATGTAATTCAAACTTATCAACATTCCCACAATTAAACGTTTGCTTGTCCTTAAGCAAACAAAACAACAAACACACAATACACAATGAAGTAATGAGACAATGGCTTCATCTTTATGAAATAAATTTAATTTTAAACACAATCATTCAAGTTATATCAAATCATTAATATGCAAAATCTGTGTTTAGGGGCAATTAGTCCAGATCCAAGTGTTAATTTATTTACCCTTTTCAATCACACACACACATTAATAATTATTTGGTCATTCAGAATCCGTAACTACTTCTAAGTACATTTTCATGAAAAGTCAAGCTATTACAAGTTCAGTAGGTTTTTATTAGAAAACACTTATATTTAAAATTTAAACAAAGACTTAGTCTTTTATTCGGAGGCAAACATTGGTAATGAATGTTGATCCAGTTACTCGACTAAGTCATTTTTATTAAACTACTTGGATAAAATGTCATTATAGCCTTTTGATATGGAGGCACACATTTATGATGCGTGTCGATTCGGTTACTCAGCTATATCACATTTTCAACTGGCTACTAGCTCTATTCATAACCCGAAGGTCAACAGAATAGTTATTTATTTAGCAAACATGATTTTTTTATTGTTATTATTATTATTATTATTATTCCTTACCTTGTTGTTTTAGCTACTCATTTCCATAAAAAAATACTAGTAAAGCTACTTAAGTCAAAAGGCCTCAAATTATAAATGAATGTGACAATTTAGAGGGTGACAAACTCACACTAAATCCTAATTAAGCTGTATATTTATCCAAAGATCCCAATTCACTAATTTTGCGAGCTAATGATTCTTCACAATCGAATAGACTATGTTCAAAATTAAATCAATTCCAATTCATCTAAGCCATTGACACATTCATACAATTCACAAAATGCAACCTAACAACTATCATACAATATGCAAAATCACATTCGAAGTAAAAAAACATAACCCTCCCCACACTTGAACAACACATTGTCCTCAATATGAGAAGGGGATAAACAAACATATAAGAAAAGAAGAAACATAAATTAAATTAACATAAAAAAATGAAAACTGAATTTAAAAAGAAAGGGGGTTAGACAAAGCCTCATGGTGATGGAGGTGGGCATGGTGTTGGAGGTGGCAATTGAATGCCCTGAGCCTCGAAATAACGATGGATATGACATATATCCTAGCTCTGACATCATTGAGTTCGGGCCATCTCCTTCATCCTTTTAGAGTTCTTTGTAAGTGTATCTGTAATTACCTTGTTGTATACGGATATTGTATCTAGTACTTTCTTCCAGCCTAATTCTTTTATTTCTTCTTCCTCCTCGGACTCTTCACTAGTTGAGTCCTCTTCTGCCTATTAAGGCAGTGCTATACTCGAACTTGCCTAACTAGCCTTAATCTTAACATGCATCTTTTAACTAATATCCCAGAGTTCCAGTTATGAGACTTAAGAATTTCAGCACACTATAGATGATGATGATTTAGGAAGTCTAAGAGATGGACAGTTAAACTACTACAGTCCACACCATAATACTCAGCAATGGCTGACACTAAGTACCCCATACTTAAATTGTTGCTCCTCTTACACAAAGTTGCAATAATAACATTTAGCATATGTGTATAGGTGTACACTGGAATGCTGTGATGCATGCACTACAACATAAAGAGTTCCTTTGTTGAACACTTGTTGGTTTCTGATTTATTAAAAACCAGTTGACATATGAATTAGTGTAATAATAAGTGTTCATGGGACCTTATGATGTTTTTGTAGGCATTTTTGGCATCAAATTGCTCTAACCCAATAAGTTCATTCCAATAGCGAGAAGTATGAAAATCATCGTGTTGATCGCTAATGGAAGATTCGGGGAACCCACATATCTCACACATAATTTTGTTTAGTTCATAAGCTCGTTCCCGTAACCTAAACCACATTTCTTTAGGGTTCCTAGGTTCATAGGAAAGGGAAGCAAAGAATTCTAAAGTGAGCTCTTGGTAAACAGGAAATTGGAAGTGTATGAATTTTGCCCACGAAACTCTATCTACTAAGTTCTCTACCCTATCGCACAGTTCTAGCCTATCAAGTGTATCAAAATCAAAATATTTGGGGACTATAATTTGTTTAGCATTGAGGGACTGAAAACGAATACCTTCCTCCTCTGTGTAGATCAGGAAGGGTGCTCCAAAGTCCGCTGCTCTATTCCTTCTCTCTCGTCTCGAGACTTGATTTCATCCCAATGATTGATCCTGCTTGGCTAATTGCATAATGCGCAACATATTGTCTTGTGAATGGGTAGAAGTTGGAAGAGATTGAAAATTTGAAATTTGGGTAGAGAGAAGTGAGAGTGTTTGGAGGTTTAAAGCTTAGAGAGATAAAGTAAAGATGAAAGCGAGTGAAAAAGTGAAGTAGAAATAAATATATAGGTGATTGGAGGGGTAAAATGATAAATTTTGACTTAAAAAATCGCATGATTGGATGGTAAAATGGTAAAATTTAACTTAAAAAATTGCGTGTTCCCTTTTTACCTAGCCATAGGCCAAGATCATGGCCTGCAATTTTCCACCAAATTTTTTTTATTCTTTTCCTTTTGTTCTTCTTCACTATTCGAAGTCACTTCTTAACTATTTATGGCCCTTTCACCTCTCCTTGCTTACTTCCTCGATCATCTAATTAATGGCGAACTCCTCTGCCTTCCCGATTTTATTTATAAAGAGCTAACCTAAATATGGAATTCAACTATCTAAAAATAAAAGGAAATAACATCAATTTAATAGTCCATGGGTTGCCTCCCATGCAGCGCTTCTTTTAACGTCGTTATCTCGACAGTCTTCTTTGCTCACAGTGGTTCAAATGAATGGTGCAATGGTAGTGCAGTCACTGATCTTATAATTTGCACATGAGCTACAACCCTATAGATTCCACCTTCCTTGTGATTCTCCTTCCTTCGCCTTCTTCTACGTGATCATTTCTTTCTGAATGCATTCCCAAGATCCTTAATATCTTCCCATTGTCCTCGAGGTTCTCCTTGATATTAGTTGGAGGTAAAGGAGAACTGTGGTCTTTCTTTGACACTTTGAAGGTTATTTACTGCTTTCCTATCCTCAAAGTTAGTTCACCCCATCAACGTTAATTATTGAATAGCAATGGCTAGGAGCAATCATCCAAGGACTATAGGGGTTTCTATATCTTTTACAATATCTAATATATAGAAATCTGTGGGAAAGATAAATGTATCAATTTGTACTTGCACGTCCTTAATAATTGCCTTCGGTTGATGAAGTGTTCTATCGGCCATCTTTACTAACATCTTTATAGGTTCTAACTCTCCTAACCCTAACTTCTGACTAAAGGTATAGGCCATCATATTGATACTTACTCCCAAATTGGTGAATTCCTGTCTATGTTGACTCCATTGATACTATAAGGAATGTAAAAATCCCCTGGGTCTTCTTTCTTCTGTGCTATATTAGGGTTTTCTTTCGATATATGCTCCTTAACCTTCTTCTTGACTAATTCCTTTAGTGTGAGCCTCGTTTGTAGATGTTCCGTTATATCCTCAACCTTGTTTGATTCATCCTCCTTAAAATTCCTCGTTGCCCTACTTGAAATTGACTTCCACTGAGCTAGAATAGGGTATGGAATTTCAGGTCGGGGTTCCTTGATTAGCTCAATTAAGAGCTCACTTGGAATGAATTTCATAATTGCTTGTCCTTTTTCTTTATCTCCGTCTTTCCTCACATGTTCAAGTTCCTTTTCTTTGATTTGAATGATGGGCATGATTTGTTCCTTTGGGTTAGACTCAGTATTACTTGGAAGGGTTCCTGCATTTCGAGTAGATATTACCTCCGTTAGTTGATGAGGCGTGGTGCTTAGTGATGTGTATTGATGAGGCGTGGTGCTTAGTGACTTTCTCAAATTTGCTTTCAAGCCTCCTGTGTGCATCCTCTATGCCTCTAATTTTACTTAAAATCTTATCCAACTTGGATTACATTGAGCTTAATTTATCCTATTGAAAGCCTGATTGTCCTTAAGGTCTGAACTGTCCTCCGACATTATTTTTCCAAGAGAAGTTAGGGTGATTCTTTCACCCAGGGTTATAAGTGTTGGAGTATGGATTATTTCCCCCTCCTCGTCCATACTGAGCTCCTATATAATTCACTTGTTCTGAATCACTTTTCTTCATCAAGTAACAGTCCACTGTATCATGATCCATTTGTCCACAAAGTTCACACTTAAGTTGCACGGCTTTCACCGGAGCTGAGGATGAAGCCTTCATATTGTTAAGCTGTCGTGTCAAGTTATCAATTTTTGTTTGCATTTCTGTCATTTGATCGACTACCACAATTCCTTTTTGCGCTCAAAAGGTAGTAGTTTGTCTACTCCGCTCATTCGTCCACAAGCAACTATTACTTGTCATCTCCTCTATCAGTTCTTCCACTTCATCAACCATTTCCCTCATCAGTGATCCCCCTGAAGTTGCGTTAATCGTGTCTCTTGTATGTCGGGTTACTCCATTATAGAATGTTTGTAACAAGAATTCCTTGGGTAAGTTGTGGTGTGGGCACTTTTGTTGCGAATCCTTGTATCTTTCCCACGCTTCGTAGATTGATTCCCCATCACCTTGCTGAAAATTGGTAATTTCCTTTATGATCTTAGTGTTGTTAGTCAGGGGGAAATACTTGTCTAAGAAAGCACAAACTAGCTGATCCCACATCGTTACATTGGCTGGGTTAAGAGAATGATACCAAGCCTTTGCTCTATCTCTAAAGGTAAAGGGGAAAAGCCTAATTCTGACTGCTTCTTCCGACATCTGATGATACCGAAGGGTATCACAAATTTCAAGAAATTTCACTATATGTGCATTATGATCTTCGTTCGTTAGAATATAACACTGCACATTTTATTGAATCATGTTTAGGAGGGTTGGTTGAATTTAAAATGAGGCTACTTGTATGGGTGACCTAGCTACTCCTTGGTTAGCCGCATTGAACCCTGATCTCATGAAGTCTATAAGGGTCTGTTGTTTATGTCTTTGGTTCGCTTGTGATCCAGATTTTGCTGAAATTCCTAGGCCATTGTTGATTTTGCAATTTCTTCATCTTCTTCTTCTCACAGAGCTTTCCCAATGGTCCGTTCTAGTCGAGTGATGTCTAAATCTAAGGTTTTAGCCGCATGACTTGAACCTCTCGTGACTCTTGTGCTCATACAAGAGCATGATTTCAGAAATAAAAAAGAAAGAATAAAAATTAAAATTAAAAACTAACTAAACGCCTTAAACTATAGAACTAAACTAATCGCCTCTTCGACAACGACGCCAAAAACTTGATCGTGATTTTCTGATATGTATAAGTTTTAATATTTAACCTCAATAATCAACAAGTATATGGGTCATTCACGTAGTACCTAAGATGTCTATCCCACGAGGAGAGTTAATCTAATCCTAAAATCTAAGGCCAAAACAATGCGCAATATTCACAATGTAACGAAACTAAAACACAAGAATGTAATTCAATCAAATAATTCAATTCAAGAATCAGTCATGAAATATTAATTAAATAGTAATTGCAACACCCAATTAAGAATTAACCTAAAGAACTACCAATTGAGAGAAAGGGGAATTTTATCTATCTTTAATGCTAACCTAATCGCTTATGAATTGCTGGATTATTGGTTCTAGGCAGTCCTAGGGTTGATTACTCTCTCTCGAGTTATAACCATTAACCCTAATTTATAAACCCTAACTAGATTATGGGAATTGCAATCTCTCGATTAACAATCTATTTGAAACCTTAACTAGATCTGACATTGTTTAGAAACTATTGGGAACCTACGCAAGATCTCTCTTCACACAATTTACCGATTTGATTTAATTCTCGTTCTATCAAATTACCTAACTCTTATTAGCCCAATTTAATAAATTTTCACTCGATTTACCCTCTCAGTTTATCACCGAGTTATGTAAGTGCATAAATTAAGTCACAATAAATCCAGTAAAAACACAAACAATAAAATTTTATTAAATCAAAGATAAAATTTTCCGAACGTGAGTTTAGACATTCTCAACATTCATAAAATTCTGTCATCAATGGCTATCCCAATTCTATACAATAATAAAATGGAAAATTAACTGAAAATAAAATCGGAATGGATAATAGAGGCAGCAACGTCAGGAAACCTCCTGTTTCGGCAAGTACTTCGCGTAGGCTTCTTCTCCACGTCTCTCTTCCTTCTTCTCTTTCTCACTCTCTCAGTGAACTCTCTCTAGGGTTTCTTAATGGTGGCTGATGGAAAAGGCTCCTCATCTTCTTTTTCTTGTTCTTTTTATACTTTTTGTACTGTGGATAGCCATAGGTTTTTTGGGGTTCGAAAGGTCTAAAAACTCCCTCGAAACCTAACTTTTTTGAGTGTCTGCGCATCTGCCCGATGTAGGCCACGATCGTGGCCTTGCATGCCATGATCGTAGGCCACATCTAGGCTTCTGTCATGATCGTGACCCATATGTCGTGATAATGGGCTGACTCCTATACTTCTATCACGATTGTGGCCTAATCGTGGGCTATGTTTTTGTTCAAGTGTCTCTGAAACTTCTCCATTCTTCGATGTTGACCCTGAAATACTAACAAACACATCAAGGTACCTCAAAGATATAATAATTAAGCTCCAAGACTTAAGTAACCCATAAAAACACTTAAACACATAAACTAACACAATTCTAACCTGAACACATATTGAACGATTAAGTTTATACTTAAATACATAACAAATTAAACCCTAAAACATGATGCAATTTGCACTTATCACTCACTCACTCATTGAGACACAGATCAAATCTCATCGCTGCTTTTCAGTGTTGTCTTCCTCTCTTTTACTGTCATGCCTTCTTCGATACATTGCTTCTTCATCCATCACTCTATTTGGTTCTTTGATGGCACCTATTGCTTCTAAGCTTCTCCATTGTGCATCTTTTGGCTTGTTGTTACTTCTCCATCGCTAGCTTGCTACTATTTCTCTGTATTGCTGCTTCTCCTCTTAGCGTTGACTCGCTACTACTTCTTTAATCAAACAACATTCAGCCACGTAGAACACTCAACATAGATCTATCAACTTTAGGACATTGGACGATAATGCAAGAGTGATGAAAATTTTGAACCTATATAAAGGAATTGAGTCCAAACTCTTCGATACTTATCCAGGTAAACAGAAATGAATGAAAACTACGTGAAAATCCCATTATTTAGCATTAAGTTGATTAATTATAAGTTTACATACAATCATGGTGTAATGTGTAGATTTTGCATGACTGAAATGCGACGGACCAGATGAAGACTGTGAGGCTCTTCCCCTCGAAAACAAGATCTTAGACTCTGGTGTCAAAGAAGAATTGGGATTGGGAGAATGAGCAACAAGCTTCTTCTAGTTTTCCTAGTGCTTAGCTATAGTATTGTTGTCTAATGCTTTAATGTTTACACAAAAAAGCTTCGATTCCACATCAGGTGGTGGAACATCAATTTTAGGTTGTTCCTAATCAAATATGTAATACATAAAATTTGCTACAAACATTTATACAAAGGTAAAATTATTATATTTAAGATTGATTTATAGTTATGATCCAAAGTACACAATAACCAATTGGATATTTGAGAATGAACCCACTCCAGTTCTTTGTAGCTGGGTGAGTCCTTTGTTAACTTGTTAAAGTGCTACAAAGAAGTCTTTGTATAAATTCTAGACATGA
This sequence comes from Erythroxylum alaternifolium, assembly GCA_027478495.1. Taxonomy (NCBI): domain Eukaryota; kingdom Viridiplantae; phylum Streptophyta; class Magnoliopsida; order Malpighiales; family Erythroxylaceae; genus Erythroxylum; species Erythroxylum alaternifolium. Next base: position 38,601,814 of record JANIIA010000010.1, on the reverse strand, counting down.
GTAATGTGAAAGTCTGAAGAAGAGGATCCTCTTTATCTATATTACTCGCAGCATCTACATAGGTACCACCCTTTATTACAAAGTCAACTAGGCTTGAATGTGTATATATATGCTCGAAGGTGTGTGTAGTATGTTAAAATAGCCTAACATTGAGCAAAATTGATAACATTTAGATCTTAATTGAGCAAGTTAAAATGTTTGGCACTAAAATGATCAAATTCGAAAACATTTAGCCCAAAATTAGATATTCAACCTAGAGACAATTAACACCTGATGGTTTCATTAATCCTGAGTTTGTTGAGGGAGTTGAAGCTTTTATTCATTATGCGTGTTCTCATTCTATATATATGGATGGCCTAAAGATTAGATGTGCATATAAAAAGTGAAAACACATTCATTGCCTTCCTATTGATGAAGTGAACGGGCATTTGCTGAGAAAAGGGTTTGTCCCAAATTATTTTAAGTGGACACGACATGGGGAGCCATTAATTTATAGTACCTCAAGGGGTAATGAAGTACACTCGTTAGTGAATGTAGATGAATTTGAAGGGGGATTGGATTTAGAACAAATAATATGGGTGCAAATGAAAATCCTTTCATGCAAATAATTTATGATGCAGCCAGTTATACCTTTCAAGAAAATATAAAAAATCTTGAAGAAGAACCAAACCAACATGTAAAACAATTTTTTGACTTACTACACTTAGCTGAGCATGAATTATTGCCAAATTATGAGAAAATGACTCAATTGTCTTTAATTGCTCGAATATTGAACATAAATTCTGAAGGGCATATTTCTGATCGTAGTTTTGGTAAAATTCTTGGATGGTATAATGAGTCATTACCTCCTGATCATACATTGGATGATAGTTTTTACAATATGAAGAAACTTATTAAGGGTTTTGGTTTGCCTGTTGAAAAGATTGATTGTTGCAAATTGGGATGTATGTTGTATTGGAGAGATGATGTAGAATTACAAGAGTGCAAATTTTGTGGTCAATCTAGGTTCAAGCCTAGAAAGCATTATATGAAACATAAATTAGTACCCTAGAAGTAGATGTATTATTTCCCGCTAACTCCAAGACTTCAAAAACTATATGCTTTTGATGTTACTGCATCTCATATGAGATGGCATAATGAACATAAACAGGAAGATGGAATAATGATTCATTCGTCAGATGCACTGGTATGGAAACATTTCAATGGCACCCATTATGAGTTTGCAGCTGAAAGTCGAAATGTTAGGTTGAGATTGTCGACGAATGGATTCCAACCTTTTTATCAATCCGGCCAACAATATTCATCATGACCAATCATAATTACTCCTTATAATTTGCCTCCATGGATGTGCTACAAATCTAAAGCATAAAATTGATGTATTTTTACAACTATTGATATCTAAATTGTAGCATCTTTGGGAATATGGTGTTGAGACATACAATGTGTTTTTGAAATAAAATTTTGTGTTAAGAGCAGCTTTGATGTGGACTATTAGTGATTTTCTAGCATATGATATGTTATCTGGATGGAGCACAACAGGGAAATTGGCTTGTCCTTATTATGGTAATGATTCTGATGCATTTTATCTTCCAAACGGGGGTAAAACATGTTAATTTGACAACCATAGGAAATTTCTTCCTCCAGATCATTCATTTAGATGTAATAAACAAAAGTTCATTAAGAATAGGATGGTGTAAACATCTTCTCCCCCTCACAAAGCTGGTAAAGAGATATTGCAGGAGATTGATGAATTAGGGTCGCTGAAAGTTACAGAATTTGAAGCTTATGAAGATAATACAAGCATTAGTAAAAACTTTGGTTGCAGAAAACAAAGCATCTTTTGGAATTTTCCATATTAGAAAACTAATTTGATACGTCATAATCTAGATGTGATGCATATTGAAAAAAATATTTTTGACAATTTATTCAATACCATAATGAACATTGAAGGGAGGACAAAAAATAATGCAAAATTACGAGCTAATTTGAAACTTTTTTTAGAAGGAATAAGTTACATAAAGATCTTTACACAGGTAAATACTCGAAAGCATGTTACAACTCGGACAAAAACAAAAGGAAATTTTGTGTGAATGGTTTAAAAGTCTAAAGTTTCCCGATGGTTATGTTTCAAACTTGGCAAGGTGTGTGGACATGAGGAAGTACAAATTATTTGGGATGAAAAGTCATGATTATCATGTGTTTATGCAAAGGCTAATTCCTATTGCATTTCAGGAGTTGTTACCGAATAAGGTTTGGGAAGTTATAACATAATTAAGTTTTTTTTTCAAAAGCTTAACATCATCTGAAATCAAGTTTGCTGAAATGGAAAAATTAGAAAGGAAAATTCCATTAATTTTGTGCAAATTAGAAGGTATTTTGCCTCCAAGCTTCTTTGACTATATAGAGCATCTATCTGTGCATTTAGCACACGAGGCTAAACTTGTCGATCCAGTTCAATATCGATGGATGTATCCGTTTGAGAGGTAATTCAACAAAAATGATTGTAATTAAAGTAATAACATATTTTAATAAATAAATTGTACTAACCCTATTCACTAATGTAGGTATTTGCATCACTTAAAGAAAAATGTCAAAAACAAGGCTAGAGTTGAAGGTTCGATATATAATGCTTATTTAGCGAAGGAAGCTAGTACATTTTGTTCATATTATTTTGAGCCGCATGTTCATATAAGAGAAAAAAAAGTTTCTCGTAATAACGATGGGGGAGGAACGAGTGATGCTAATGGTAACTTATCCATTTTCATATATCCTGGATAGACATATGAATGTTCAACAAGAAGAATGTTAATAAAGGAAGAAATTGTGGCTACCCATGGTTATATTTTATTGAACTGTCAAGAGGTTCATCCTTTCGTGCAGTAAGTTAAAATTGATCATTTGGGTTTTAAAATTTAATGTTACTCACAACTAAAATACAGTATAATGTTTTTAGATTATACGAGGAATGGTTACGCAAACTAATGCCTGAGAAAACACAGGATGATATCAATAAAGAAATTGTAAGACACTTTCCTCGATAGTTTGACAAATATGTAATTTTTCACCTACAATTATTGAAATGATTGAATTATAAGATTAAAATATTCAAATGACATTATACTGTTTAATACGATAATTTCTTTGTGTAGGCCTTAGAAAATCCAATAGAGAGCAAGTTCATATATGATCTTTCGAAGGGACCTTTGTGAACTATTAAATCGTATCCTATGCATTTCGTTAATGGATACAAATATCATACAGAATATCATGGTCATAATATGGCAACAGTAAATAGTGGAGTTTGCATACAGGGAGAATTATTGGATTACTATGGTAAACTTATTGAGATACTTGAAATGATACCCTGCATTGCCAATAAAGCAAAATGTGATATTTAAGTGTGACTGGTTTGATCCAACTCCAAATGTTGGTATAAAAGGGCATAACTGATGCAATTTAGTTGAAATTAATAAGCAAAGAAGATTTAGACAATTTGAACCTTTCATGTTGGCAATGCAAGCTATCCAGTTATATTATGTCATTTTTTTGAGCTTACGACAAGATAAGTCAGATAGGTTGGCTGTTTACAAAGTTAAACCAAGAGGTGTTTTTGAAACACATGAAAAAGAAGAACAGAGAATCGAAAGTTAAGCATTTCAGGAAGATGTTTATGAAATAAATGCATCTATTACATATGACGAGAATGAACCTTTGAACGATCCAAATAATGAATATGTTGAAATTTCATCTAGAGAGGATGAGGAGGGCGAGAGATCTGAAGAGGAGTCTGAGTTTGATTCTAATTTTTAAAAAAAAGAAGATGATGATGATTTTGATTTACGATGAAGTGCTAATAATGATTAATTTGTGTTTGTAATAGAATATTATATTCAACAAATCAATTATTTCCTTTTCAATATATTATGTGAAATATTGAATTGAAATTGTTGCATGTCTAGAATATTTAATCAAAAATGAATTTTAGGTTGAAATATGCCACCAAAGAGAAAATAGGATATGATGTGACCAAGGTTCAGACCACGATTTGGTGTTAGTCACTGTCCAGGTGAAGCATCACATTCTGCAGCTACAACCAAATCAAATACTATACCTCCAACTACTACACTTGTAGATGAGGCATCAACTTCTGTACCTGTTGCAACACCATCCACCACCCCTATGCTGACAAAGATATCAAAGGTAAATGATGTGGATAAAGGAGGCAGCCTCCAGTCTGGAGCTGAGGGAGCTGATAGAAGAACTTACATCATAATTGTTAACAATCTGTAAGTGAAAATACATGAAACACCATATGTTTATAATTAAGTTATAGGTTTAAATTTTAAAAATGGTATAAAATTAATTATGTTTATATTAGGTTGATTCCGTCTGGACCGTATTCAAGAAACATGACATCTAAATTCAAAGAGAAGATTGATCTTGAGGGTTATATTTAGAAGAATATCTATCAGGCAACAAAGGAATTTTACTATCAGGAGTTTGAGGTACAAAAAATATTTTTTATTTTTAATTGATTTTTATACATTAATTAGATAAATATTATTACATTATAAGTACTTATCATATTTTTTACTTTTGTTTTTGAATTTTTTTTAGGATTTTGAATTTGACACGGTCATTTATAAAGTATGGGAGAGACGAGCACGTACATATTATCGAGACTTTATTGGTGTAATGCACAAGATTGTTGTACGACTGCCTTATATTTCTGAACAAATATGGAGTTGTTGGCAGCAGTATTGGACATCACCCGAGGCAATATCCATTTTAGAGCATAATTTTACCAACAGACGTGGAGGACTGGGGGGATAGAGTCTTCCCATATATACTAGAGGATCTATTATCTACCACGAGCATGCAAAAAGACTTATAAGTATCTACACTTTACATTTATATTCTGATTTTTTACTTTTGTGTATATCAATTCAATTTGACTTATGAATTTTGGAATGAAAATATGTGTATTATGGAGAATGATAATGTTATAACTGTCCAGTGCCATATATGGCTGTTATTAATGCAGGTTCAACAACCTAATCTACACAAGCATTCACATAATTGCAACAATACTGGTTCAGCAACAAAGTTTACATCCTCAATAACACAGAAACATTTCTAGAATATGACGAGGTGGCCTTGCTGAGTTGTAATTTGTCAGAGATATTTTCCTGTAAAAGCAAAACAGAATTGGTTAGAATTCTCTCTATAAAAGGAATATCTGTAAATACATTGGATATGACTGATTTTTCTCTTTGTATTCAAACGAACACCTTCTATTTTATTCTTTCTTTTTATCAATTCAGCAATGACTATTTTATCTCTAGATTATTAAACATTTTGATGGTATCAGAGCGTCATGTCTAACGACGATGGTTCTACTAGCCAAAAATTAACACCTTCTTCCTCATCACATCCTTCAAACAAAACCACCATGGACTTCTCCTCTCTTGCTAAAACCCTTAACTTTAGCCCTATCAAACTAGACCACTCAAACTACCTATATTGGAAAACTCAAATCCTTCCCATAGTTTGGGCTCTAGATCTGGACACCTACATCAACCCAGAAGCACCTATCCCATCTAAGTTCACAGACATCTCAGGTACTCTAGTTCCAAATATTGAGTATAAGAAATGGAGAAAATCATACCAGCTTCTCATGAGTTGGCTGATATCAACCATAAATGAAAACTTGATAGGTCAAGTTACACACTGCTCCTCTGCTTTAAAAATATGGCAATGTCTTGCCAAAACCTTTAGCCAACTATCCATGGCTAAAATAGCCCAGTTACGGCAACAACTTCAAACTATGCACAATGGAGTTGACTCTATCAACAATTTTGCTATGAAAATCAAGGGCATTAGAGACTTACTTAAAGCTGCTGGTGATGATTTGAAAAGTAAGGATCTTATCATGTCTCTCACAGGAGGTTTAGGCCATGATTTTGATCCAGTAATGGTCTTAGTCTACTCTCAACCGGAGACTATCACATTTGAAGATGCCAAGTTTCAACTGATGATACATGAGCAACGTATAGTTCATCTAAATGCAAGCGCAAATGTCTCAATCCGTACTCCAAATGCTATCACACAAGTTGTAGGAAGTCAAGCTCATTTAGTCACCAATATTGACCAACACAGAAACTACAAAGGAGGTTTTAAGGGAGCACCTCGTGGCAAGAACAGAGGAGGAAGAATCGGCAGAACATGAAATCAAAATTTTCACCAAATCTATTCAAAACCGAATCATATAGCCTAGCAGTGCTACAAGCACTATGATCAAACTTTTCAGTGAGCCATGCCTCAGAATTAACCCAACCAACACTCTCAAACAAATCCATACTCTGTTTCACACATATCAACTCTAAACAACTGACCTCTCCTCTCTCAAGGAAACTATCACTAAGCCTTTTCATATCTAGCCACTCCCGAAACTATTAGAGACCTTTCATGGTACATAGACAGTGGTGCGACAAATCACATCACCCCTGATCTAAGTAACCTTTCCCTTCACAATGAATACCAAGGTACAGACACTCTTCTAATTGGCAATGGATCAAAACTTTAGATATCTCATATGGGAAACACTACTTTTCTCTCAAAATCAAATCCCTTTTCTCTATCACATTTAAATGACATTCTCTGTGTCCCCTCGATCACCAAAAATTTATTAAGTGTTTCTTGATTTACTAAAGATAATGACACTTATGTTGAATTTTTTGGTGATTGTTGTGTCTTTAAGGATTTGAAAACTCGGAGAGTGGTCCTTCAAGGATACCTTAAAGCACTACAAGAAAATAGTGAATTACAGACGGATATTACCGACGGAAAAAACCAATATACCGTCGGTAAACCAAATTCACCGACGAACCTTGTCCATACCGTCGGTAAAATTACCGACCGAAATGGCTAGCCGTCGGTATAATCAACGGAAAGGTTGCCGACCGTCTAATATGGTCCGTCGCTAAATTTACCGACCGATGACATACCCGTATGTAAATGTGCCGATGGGAAGATGGTCCATCACTAAATAGTACGGACGGAACATAATATATTCCGTCAGCATAATAGGTTGAGAATTACCGACAGAAATGTTGTATAGTTCCGTCGGTAAAATTTTGATTTATATTTTTTAAAAATTATATATTTCTATTATATT
>JANIIA010000010.1:38567262-38587291 GCA_027478495.1 Erythroxylum alaternifolium | reverse complement strand
TGTTTTGATGTGATTATTATTTATTAAAAATTTGAAATTGTATTATTGTAATATTTTAAATACTTTGTATTATTCTTCTTTTATATTTATATTATGATGATTGTCTTTTTCATTTTAATTGTGATTATTATTTATATGTGAAATATTTTAAAATTGTCATTTTATATTAAATTACTAATTGTGATTATTATTTGTTAATATGATTCTTAGAAATAGGGTTGATGTAAACTTGTAAACAGGAAACTGTACAGTATATAACTGTACAGCACAATATATCAGTGGACTATTTTGCAAATTTTAAAAATTTCAGGGACTATTTTACAAATATAAAAAATTGCCCGAAACGGTACCCGGTATTGACCGGTATTGGTACAGTACCGTTCCAGAACTCAATCCGATACTAAGTCCGGTACGGCATTCACAACATTACGTGGGAGCAGCACCTTTCCTTGCAAAAAATTACCAAAAAAACAACGTCTTTCGACCGAATTATGCAAAACAGGTACCAACTTCGTGTAAGGAACAACAAGCAACAACGAAAGTACAAATTAATTTCGTATATTGAAAAAAATGAAAAGAAACTTGTTTGATTTGATTGATTTGATTATTTGATATAAATATTATTAGCGGATATTTATTACGATTTGTTGATAAAATAAAACATTTGAAGCATTCATTATACTTAAAACAAATTAATAAAGAGAAGAGATTCTGAGGAGCAAAGTAGACGAAGCTATGAGGAGAAATTTGGGCAGAAGAGATGAAGGGCGATGAAGCGACGCTTCCCTCCTAATTCCCGCCCCCGAACTTCCCAGGTAAAAAATCTTCTTTTCTTGATTTAACTATGTTATCGAACCCAGCCCATTTATCTTTCTTGTGGAATCTGATGATTCCAAAGCTCCTGGGTTATATGCCTAATGTCAGTGATCGGCTCTGCTATGTGGCATAAGCTCAATCTATTTTGGGGCCAAAGTTCAGGGTTTTACTTGGATTCTTAACAACTCTTCTTCTTTCTTTATTTCTTGATCATCTTTTCTAATTAGCTGCTTAAAGCTTTGTTCTTTTCACTCTTGCTATTCTGCAACTTGTAATGCTTGTTGTTTCTGGAAAAGCTAGCTTCTTTTCCTCTCTTTTTCTTCTTTAGATTCTAAACTCAAATGGGTATTGCAGGTTAAAGCTTAATGAAAAGTAAGTTATTAAAATGTCATCCTTTTCCTTACCCATGGAAATGCTCACGCCGGGAGCCATTTCAAGCTGCTTAAGTTCAGGAGTTTCTTGTTTGCATTTTCATGTTTCTCCACGTTTCGATGCCAACCTTGTAGTTCCTTTCCTGTCATTTAAGGTTAAAAAGTAAAATAATGAGAAAAATAATTCTCTGGGATAAAATTCTATTAAGAGATGTCAACGTATATATACTACATAGGTCCTAAATTAGATCCCATAGTTAAGGGATATGTAATAATTCTATACCAAATATAAACAATTAGCTATATATAGATAAGCATGATGGGAGTGATATGAGAAGTATCCCATTAACCACGATATTTCCTCCAATACTCCCCCTCAAGTTGGCGTATGGACATTGGAAATACCCAACCTGTGAAGAAGATAAAGAAATCGATCTCGTCCAAGCGCCTTGGTGAAAATATTAGCTAATTGGTGTTGAGATGAGATAGACCGAGGAACCAAAGTTTGTGACTGCATGTGCTGACGAACAAAATGACAGTCGATCTCGAAATGTTTGGTTCGTTCATGGAAAATTGGATTCGCAGCAATATGTAGAGCTGCTTGATTGTCACAAAACAATGGTACAGGTTGAGTAATGGGAATCTTGAGATCTTGTAAAAGACTGCAAAGCCAGATAATTTCACTAGAAGTGGTAGTCATAACTCGATATTCTGCTTCCGCCAAGGACCGAGAGACCACTGATTGCTTTTGAGCTCTCCAAGAAATAGGGGAGGATCCAAGGAAGATGATGAATCCTATTTTAGAGCGCCGTGTGGTAGGACACCCTGTCCAATCTGCATCACAGTAAGCCCGGAGTGATAAAGGACCTGTTGAAGGAAATAAAAGTCCCTGTCCAGGAGAATTTTTGAGATAACGCAACACATGATAGGCTGCTTCCATGTGTGATTGACGAGGAGCATGCATAAACTGGTTGAGTATATGAACAGAAGCTAATATCAAGTCTTGTAATAGTGAGTTAGAGGAGTCTCCCAACTAGTCTTCTATATCGTTCAGGATCCGGATAAAGTTCACCATCATTGATTTGAAGTTTATGCTGACTTTCCATAGGAAAGGTAGTAGGTTTGTTGCCCAACAAGCCGCTTTCTTTCAAAATGTCTAAGGTGTATTTTCTCTGGCAGATAGCAATGCCTGAAGGAGAGCGAGCTACTTCTATGCCAAGGAAGTATTTTAGTTTGCCAAGATCCTTGATATGAAACTTGTGATCAAGATACCGTTTGAACTTATCAATACAAACATGATCATTGCCAGTAATAATCACATCATCCACATAAATTAATGCAGCTAGGAATGAGGAACCATTATGGAATATGAAAAGAGAATGGTCCACATGTGATTGATAGAACCCAATGTTGAGTAATGCTGCAGTGAATTTTTGATACCAGTTTCGAGATGCCTGTCGTAGACCATATAAGGACTTTTGAAGACGACAAATGCGTGTCTCTCCCTGTTTAGCAAACCCTTGAGGAATATTCATGGATACCTCTTCATGCAAATCACCGTGGAGAAAAGCATTATTCACATCCAACTGGTGGAGTGGCCAATTTTAGACAGAAGCAATTGCTAACAAACAACGAACTGTAACCAATTTTGCTACTGGTGCAAATATCTCATGGAAATCCACCCCCTCTATTTGTGTAAATCCTTTGACCACTAATTGTGCTTTGAATCTCTCAATGCTACCATCAGGATTGTGTTTCACCTTATATACCCATTTGGAGTCAATAGCACGTTTCCTTTTGGTAAAGGAGCTAAGCCAATTTTCTGGATATCCGTTCAACACAAAACAGTTTTCACGGAAATGATTTGTTTTATGACAATAGCTGCAACGCCTCTGGTTGCCATCCTTTTCGCTGTTATCAAGATGGATCTTTGCATTTTCACCTCGTGCCAGCAAGGTAGTCGCCTCAATGACTGGTGTACGTGAAGATGTTATGATCTTCTGCTTTTCTTCTTGGGCTGTGACTGCATAAGCTCGTCCTAATGTTGGTAAGGGATCAATACTTAACACTTAAGACCTTACCGTTGCAAAAGAGTCATCCAAGCCCATGAGAAAATCATAAACCTTTTCTTGTTCATGCATCTCTTACATTTTCTTTGCTGCCCCACACTTGCATCCACATGAACAAATTGGAATCGGATGAAGAGCTTGTAGTTCTTGCCAAACTGCCTTCACTCCCATAGTATGTGGATATGGGTGCTTTCTCTTGTTGTAAAAGGGCAATGGTCCGCTTCAAATCATACACTCGAGGAGCCAGTCCTTGGGTAAATCGTTCTTCAAAATCCATCCAAACTTCTTTGGCAGTATTGGCATGTGCTGCACTAGATTGTAGATCTTTGTCAAGCGCATTGGTGAGCCATGACGATGCGATTGCGTTGCACTGAACCCATGACTGAAAGTCCGGGGGTTGGAAGTCCAGCTTAGCGATTGAACCATCTACAAACCTTGCCTTGTTTTTGCCTGCAAGAGCGTTCATCATGGTTTTGCGTCATGTGAAATAATTTTCACCATTTTCATTGAGTGGATGGGTGACGAATATAAGCCCTGGGTGATCAGAATGATGCAAGTAGTAAGGTGATTTGGGATCAGTTGTGTTTGTTGTTGCAGCCGATACCAAATCCTTCTTAGCTCCTGATACAACTTCATTACCCATGCTTGGAAAATAATAGCAAGGTCACAGAACCTAGCTCTGATACCATAAAAAGTAAAATAATGAGAAAAATAATTCTCTGGGATAAAATTCTATTAAGAGATGTCAACGTATATATACTACACAAGTCTTAATTTAGGTCCCACAGTTAAGGGATATGTAATAATTCTATACCAAATATAAACAATTAGCTATATACAGATAAGCATGATGGGAGTGATATGAGGAGTATCCTATTAACCACGATATTTCCTCCAATAAAGGTCTCCTAGTTAACTCCTTTATGACATAGTCTTTCAGAGAGGATCCGAACGTGAATGGACTCCACTCATCACATTAAAGATAAATGCAGTTATGTTGTCTACGTGGAGCAGTACATTGCCTATTCACCATGTTTCTTTTTTTCGAGACCAGCTGTTAAACTAGGGTTCAGATCCTCTGTACCCAATGCCCTTATCCAACTCTCATCTATGCCAAAAACGATGACTTTTATGCTGTTAACACCCAAAATGACGTCATTTTTGCGCAAAACAAGGTTGGAATAGGGTGTTGGTTACAAAGGATCTGATGCCGATAAACTAGCCCACTCTTGTCTCTGAACATTTTATTATCATCTTGAATTGTCACGTCATTTTTTTATTTTCTTGGTGCTCTGTTTGTCTGACATCACAATTCATTTATCTACAGATCTCAAAAGCTTATAATTTCTTGCTTACATGTAATCCTTCTTTACGTTAGATAAAGACTTTGCCTCAAAGGATCATGTTTCTCAAACTCCCCTAATGGACCACCTTGGCTTATTAGATGACTTGCAATTTGGACTCAACATTTGCATGCTTTGATGACTTGCAATTTTAATGGGTTATTGTTGTTGTTGTATTTGCACGCTTTGACTTTTGGACTTTTAGTTTTAGATGTAGTTTCACGTCAAACATGTAATTTGCAATAGTTTGATAAGCACTTTGAGATGACTATGCGTTGGTGAATTTGTTGAACTAGTTTTCCTCATTCTTCTTGTCTGGTTTCAGTTCCCTATGCACTAATCACTGTAACTTTGACATTTTAATTTTTAGCTCAGCCTTAACTTAGCATCAGATCCAATGTCTTCAAGGAAGAATCATTTTGTAAACCAGGTTAACTGCCTAGCCGCTGGAGGAGAAGGATTTGTGTTGTGTAGAAAAGGTAAATTATGAGTTATGGTTATTTCCTCTTGTCTTGTGTTTGCCTTCTTAGTACCATTACCTTTACTTGCTCTATATTATCTATTATCAGGTTGCTTTTAGGTGTTTCCACTGCATATAAATCTTTACTGATGTTATCATTTCCACCAACATGATATCCGAGGCCTATGAAGTTACTGCAGTCTGGTTGGTTGCCAAATAATAGAAAAGATGGCTCCTCTTCGGTCAGCAGGATATGTTGACCCTGGATGGGATCATGGCACTGCTCAAGATGAAAGGAAAAAGAAGGTCAAATGCAATTACTGTGGCAAAATTGTAAGTGGCGGGATATTTAGGTTGAAGCAACATTTGGCTAGGGTGTCTGGTGAAGTTACTCATTGTGATAAGGTTCCAGAAGAGGTATGTTTCAATATGAAAAAGAACCTGGAAGGATGCCGTTCTAGTCGAAAACGAAGGCAATCCGAATATGAAGAAGCATCTTTAGCTTTCCACTCAAACAATTATAATGACATGGAAGATGTTCCTGATAGTTATAAACAGAAGGGCAAGAAAGTAATTACTGATAAGAACTTGGTTATGAGATTTGCTCCTCTTCGATCGTTAGGATATTTGGACCCTGGCTGGGAACATTGTGTTGCTCAAGATCAAAAGAAGAAAAAGGTGAAATGCAATTATTGTGAAAAGATAATTAGTGGGGGTATCAACCGGTTTAAGCAACATCTGGCAAGGATCCCTGGAGAAGTTGCTTACTGTGATAAGGCTCCTGAGGAAGTGTATCTTAAAATCAAGGAGAATATGAAATGGCACCGAACAGGTCGTCGAAACCGGAAGCCTGACGCCAAGGAGATATCTGCTTTCTACACTCTTTCAGATAATGAGTTTGAAGAAGAAGAGCATGAGGGAGGGCTACTGCAATGTTCAAGCAGGGATCTGCTCATGATTGAGGATAAAATTTCAGATAACGATGTCAGAAATAACAGGTGCAGATCTCCTGGTAGTAGTGGTAATGGTAGTGAACCACTTTTGAAGAAATCAAGATTGGATTCTGTCTTCTTGAAATCACTTAAAAACCAGACATCATCACATTATAAGCATGTGAAAACAAAGATGGTTGCGGAGAAAAAGTGTAGGAAGGAAGTCATAACTGCTATTTGTAAATTCTTTTATTACGCAGGCATCCCTTCAGGTGCGGCCGATTCCCCTTATTTCCACAAAATGCTGGAGTTAGTTGGGCAGTATGGACAAGGCCTGCAAGGTTCGTCTACCCATTTAATATCTGGTCGGTTTCTTCAGGATGAGATCAACGCGACCAAAGAGTTTTTAGCTGAATTAAGGACGTTTTGGTCAATTTCTGGGTGTTCTATTATGGCTGATATTTGGAGTGATATTGAAGGTAGGACATTGGTGAACTTCCTGGTCTCTTGTCCTCGTGGTGTTTATTTTTTTTCTTCAGTTGATGCTACTGATATCATCGAAGATGCTGGAAATCTGTTCGAGATGTTGGACAAAATGGTTGAAGAAATAGGCGAGCAAAATGTGGTTCAAGTATGAAACTCATTCTTTTTCCTGTTGCTTCATTTCTGCTATGTAATGACTTGAATTTACTTTTATTGATTTCCTAAAAATTTTATCTTCTACTAAAAGGTAATCACCAAAAACACAGCCAGCTGGAAGACCGCTGGGAAGATGCTTGAAGAAAAAAGGCGCCATTTATTTTGGACACCATGTGCTGTGCAGTGTATAGATCAAATGCTTGAGGGGTTTTTGAACATAAAATGGATAGGAGAATGCATCATCAAAGCTAAAAAAGTTACAAGGTTTATATATAACAATACATGGTTGCTGAATTTTATGAAAAAAGAGTTTACAAGAGGACAAGAACTTCTAAGGCCTGCTGTTTCCAAATTTGGCACTACTTACGTCACTTTACAGAGTTTGTTGCATCATGGCATTGACCTAAAGAGAATGTTTCTGTCAAATAAATGGGTTTCTTCCCCATTTGCAAAGTCTGACGAGGCCAAGGAGGTTGAAAAACTTCTCTCCAATGCATCATTTTGGAAGAAATTGCAGTGTGTTAGAAAATCACTGGAGCCAATCGCACATGTTCTTCAAAAGATAGATAGCAATGAAAGCCAGTCAATGCCATTTATGTATAATGACATGTGCAGAGCTAAGATTAAAATTAAAACCATTCATGGGGATGATACACAAAAGTATGGACCTCTGTGGAATGTGATAGACAATAACTGGAACTCATTGTTCCACCATCCGCTGTATGTAGCTGCTTACTTTCTCAACCCATCATATCGTTACCGTCCTGATTTTGTTTTGGTATGAAAAATTGAACTACCGTTCTAGTTGTTAAATATCTTCAGTTTTTTTGGTTTAATTATATTTAGTTTCATTGTTCTAGCATCCCGAGGTTATTCGTGGATTGAATGAATGCATAGTCCGATTGGAAGCTGATAATGCAAAGAGAATTTCAGCATCCACGCAGGTAATATATTCTTACACTTGTGTCGTGTTCCATTTATAATAAGGCTAGAGCTAGTTCTATTTGGTTGATGATTTAAGCTTAGCCTGTCTGTTCTGCTACTGAATTTGCATAAAAACCAGCCAAAAGAGTTTTTTTAATTTTAGGTGGTTGCCACATTACTGGATATCTAGTTTAATAATCTTGTCGTGTGTTCAGATTCCTGAATTTGTATCTGCTAAAGCTGATTTTGGAACTGATTTGGCAATAAGTACCAGAATGGAGCTTGATCCAGGTAATCAACTGAGTATCTAGTGTACACAGGATTTAAATGTAATTATTTAGTGATATGAAAATTGAGAAAAGATGCGTACCTGTGCTACCATTACTCTTATTAGCTGCATGGTGGCAACAACATGGAATAAGTTGCTTAGAGCTTCAAAGAATTGCTATACGCATACTGAGCCAGACATGTTCATCTCTTGGTTGCGAACATACCTGGAGCACCTATGACCAAGTCCATAGCAGAAGGCATAATTGTCTGTCTCGGAAAAGATGGAATGAGCTTGCATATGTTCACTACAATTTGCGATTACGTGAGAGCCAGATAGGAGGAAAACCTTGCGATTTGATATCATCTGAAAGTTTCATGTACGAAAGCATACTGGATGATTGGCTTGTGGAGAAACAGAAACAGTCCTTGCAAGAAGATGAGGTACTGGATTTTAATCAAGTTTTTATATCTTGTGCAAAAGGGTTCTGCATAAAGGTGTTGGGAACTTATTAAACTACTGAGTTGTAATGTTGTTTCAGGATATGCTTGACAGCAAAATGGAACAATTATATGCAGATGAAATGGATGAGAATGAACATGAAGTAAACAGACCTGCAGAAATGGTATCATTGGCTGATGTGGGTGAACCTTTTGAGGGCAGTTCTGCAGCTGGAGGAGTTACCACTGATGATGATGGTTTTGACTTTCTTGATGATGATTTGACAGAATAAGTTGTGTCTCATAAACCCTAGTGAGAAATGAGATGTGAATGAACCGATGTTAAAAAGTAATTAGTATCAATGAGCGACTCCATATGATAATTTATCGTGCAATACAGTTGTAAAGTAGTCTTATAAATCATAAAAAAATCGCAATTCCATCTTTTCTTCAATTAAGTTAACCACTGTTGCTTCATGGATTTACATAATCACTTTCTCGTTTATCTTCCCTTTTTTCCATCTTCTTAGTTCAGAATGTTGATATCTCATGGACTTTTCGTAATTGTTAGTGCATGTTGCATCTACAGTTTGTCGTACGTGCTTATATTTAGCCTTTCTCGTTGCTAATGTTGACAGTTTATGCTCATAACTCGGCCTCTTAGAAGCAGAAAGGTATGTAAGATACCTTCGTTAAGTATTCGATTAGATGTTTGGAGATGATTACAGAAACATGGGGCTACCAGTCGCTTTGTATGCAACCCTGAGAGTGAGCTCAGACTGATGACATGCAATTAGAAATGTGATAATTTGCATGAGTTTTCAATTACTTGGTTGCTACAAGGCTTCAACCTACAAACATTCTGTTGCAACTTTACGAGTTGATTCATTGTACTCGTGGAGCGGCAGTTCATAGCACGTTTTATATCAAATTGAATATTATATTACCATTCATTGAGTTACTGTGTCAGCCTTAATCCAAGCTTCAATTCAGTACATGTTATATATTTTCGAATATCTCTCAAATGCTTTAAAATAGTTGGCAAGTAAACATTTCCAAATTTTGGCTAGAACTGTAAAACTCATTGAGGAAATTCCCATTTGCTTGAGTGGATTCCGATACCAAATAAGTAAATTTCGCAAAGTGCTTGGCTGATATAGAAGTAAAAGATGAAAAATAAGATCAAGACGCTTACTCCTTAGTCCTTCCTAGGCTATGGCTGCCTAAGTCTAAACATATGTATTACGGAGACATGGATGCATTGTAACTGCAGATTTAACAGGGCTCGGATGGCAGTAGGTGAGATTGCCAAGTAATTATGACATCCAAATAACTATAAACAAACGGGAGGGGAGGGAAGATGGAGAGTAAATTAGACTCCTGAGCGGAAGAGACCTGGCTACAAAAGACATTTTGAGAGCGTCATCATCTTAAAAGGGAAATTTATCTGCCCATTCAAATTTTAGTAAAGTGCGCAGTGAACTTCACGCCGAAAAGAGAAACAGTAAATTGTTGTCTATGAATACAAAAAACAGTAAAGGAAGACAAGGAGCTAAGACCTGAACAAATGGAAAAAGAAGCATACATCTCATGTTCCTAGTACAAGTTTTTGAACATAGAAAATCTTACTGCAGTTATCAGTACAATTTATCTAGGCGTGGAAGATCATGTTTTTAGTAACATGTTCCTCCTAAGATTGATATATATGACCAAGACCTCAACTAGTAATGCAGAGCACTTCTTCAATGTGAAACATACCTGGAAAGCTTCAATATCGTCCATAGTCACTTCAATATTTAACTTTTCCCCTTGTTCTTCGAGCAAACCACCATGCCTAATTCTTGGAAACACCGACCAAAGGAACCAACAAGCCTCATTGTATATAGTTGGCATGATGTTTCAAATGAACCATCTAATTTCATAAACTCAAAATTATGCTGCCTGCAAAGCAGTTTCATAGACATGCTCAACCCAGACAGTAATTGATTCCCAGTGTCCTACACACCTTATTTATCCAACACTTACCCATGGTAACTCTTACGGCAAAAGATTTGGCTTAGTTTCTATCACGCATCATCCACTTAGAGTCATCACAGTTACCAGATGGTTTTGTTGCTCAAAGACCGTGAAATCTATCGGTGCTTAAAGCATTGGCTTGCTTAGTAACAACAAATCCGTAACACCAGAGAATTTGTTAATGTTTGATGCATGTCTTACCATAAGGCATCCTCTACCACAGAGGCAACTCCCATCAAATCCACCCAGAAAAGAAAATAAAACACATACCTAATTACTAAAATCACAAGTATTTATTGCAGTCCATTATATTTTCAACTTTTAAGATGACTAGTGTACCTCTCGTAGCTGGTCAAATTCCTCAAATATTTTCCAATCCCATGTCCCACCAACATACTCGCAATTAATGACCCTAGCCAAGCCAATTTTTCTATACCAGCATAGTCTGTGATCAAAGAGCAGGACCAGCACCTGCTTCTGTATTACTTTCTTGTACAGTAATAGCAATAGGCTGCCATCCTGAATGATGATGAATAATCCATTTCTTTAAAGAAATTATCATATTTAAAATCTGGAGTACATCACCCAAAGCAAGGTATTCCAGGCAAGCCTTTTTCAAAACCAGTGCTGCTTCATATCTGTACAACAGTGACAAACCACACAAATGGGTCTCTAATCACATTTTACAATATGATGATTCAAAGTTGCAAGCAATAAGCAATATAAACAAAAATATTTACCTGCAATTGGAGGCCATCATGGCAGATCGTCCAGCTGATGAAGTTAGAAACTTGTGTATTTCATCCCAAGTTGTTCTTGGGTACTGGTTAGGATTACCACCAATAGGATTCACACACTTCCATAGCTTTTCTTTTTTACTGACAAACAATTGTAATGCACCCAAATTTTGCTTCACTACCATATTCTTGTCAATTGCACAGTCCAAAGCCTTCCGTACATCAATACTGTGATGTTTTTGATCTCCAAATCGAATACAATCGGTAATGTTTGCTTCCGTTGGCATAATTTTTTCAGCTTTCAGGGTGTTCAGGGCAAGTAGAATAATTCCAATAAGGCCTTGCTCATAGACTGAAGGTGACTGGTGTCCTTGAGCTCCCCAAACACCATTACTATTAGTAGTACTAGTTATCATTTGGGAGGATGAAGGGTTTGGAAGTCCAGGAGCAATGGGACACCAATTGTTTGTTGGGCTACTGTTTATGATATGTTCTTTATGTGGACCAAAGGTAGCAGGATTTGGATACTCAAGAGAACCTGCTTTGAAATCTTTTAAACTTTGTCCCTGGGTATTAGGAACATCTTTCATATAACCGGAATATTCAGACATACTTAGCTTAGAAATATCAGGCATATTTGTCAAAGGGGCCGAGGAAAATCCAAGTTCATTAGGTCTAGGACGATAACCATAATTTTGATGAGAATTAGGAGGTGATGTAAAATCAGCTGCAAAGGGCTGTTGTTGTACAGTGAGGGTATTAGGCCTCAATGGCTGCATAAATCCATTCTGAGAAGAACCAGAAATACCTTGTGGAAACCTAGCTGTAGGGTCAACACCTCCAAAAAACTCATGAGGGGCTTTCTTAAACTGCTTTCCTTGTGTATATTCCTGTTGACTTGAGTTATCATAGCTCTTACTTTCTTGTATCCCAAACGAGCCACTCAAGGGCCTTGAAAGACCACGACCATATTTCCCTTTGTTTCTCATATCACCAACCCTTCCACCAGGAGATGAATTCAGATTTCCTACAGCAATGCCTTCAGAACTAAAAACCGGTGGATGAGCAAATTGACTAGATTCAGAATTCCGACTTTGTGAAGTAAGAGCAGCAAATTGTGTCGATTCAGTATTTGTAAGCGGAGCTCCCCCGGCAGATAAGCTAGTCCAAAGCCACACACTCCTTGCAGCAGCAATGAGTGGTGCAGAAGCTTTAAGTGGCTGTGCCAAAAGTATATTATACCTCCGCATACGTAGTTGATGTAAAGCATTAGAAAAATCTCGGTCGCCGGAAATAAGCAAATAGTTCGCCGGTGCAGGGTTGTCCACTGCCCAGAATAGCATATCTACTAGAATTTTCTTGTCACTCGCATCTTTAACACCTGCTCACCAATCATAACTTACAAAGTCATCAATCAGGACTCTTTTCTTATCCAAATGTCAACCTATACATTAACCAACTAGAATATAAACACAATAAATCCTCCAAAAGATCAACAAATACAGTTTATTCCAGAAAATAATCAGATCAAGAAATAGAGAACCAGATCACATTCCAGAAAAGAAATACAGTTCATGCAGTAACCCCAAACCCTAGAAATGATCAAAACTCATAACGAAAAGCAGCAATACACTATAACCAAAGCAAACAAAAAAAGTACCGGCTGGGACGTGATTGAGTGCGATGCCGGTGCTAGAGAGCGCTCGCTGTACCGGCTCCGGAATACGGTTAGTGTCGCCGTAGGCGGAGATGGAGACGGGGCCACAATAGTTCATTTTGGCCAAAGCGGAGCTTATATTCTGGGCGATTGTGTGGGGATCGCACACTTTAGGCACTTGGCAGTTCTCTATATCCCACCAAACCGAAGTCTTCGCCGAAACGTACTGCGTCTCGGCCACCGCAGTGGTTGCAGTGGTCCCTCCGTTCACATCTCCAACCATGGTTACACTTTCGGCAGCAACGAGCCACAACTAGCATCTATGGGCAAAATAACGTCAATTGGCATCTATGGGCGACTAACGTGTCGACCCCAACTTTTGGTTTGTCAGACTTCTTTACTTTCGTCCTTCCCAGTCGCTGCAAGTCTTCAAGTGATTCGTATACTGTAGCTAGTTGGGATAGATTTTTACAGTTTTGCCCCGAAAGATCCAAAGGTCCAGAATTGTCCTAACTGATTTGATGATAAGAAAATTAGGCATTAAGGAAATAAGGATGGTCCGCAATTTAGGTGATCAAAATTGGAAATTCTATTCATATTCATAATTATTACTCCCCACTCGATTCTTCTTCACTGCCGGTCCAAGTCGTTCACTTATTGTCCAACTTAAAAACATACAAACTAACGAAACCATTTTATATTTTTATATTTCAGAAACAAAACTAGTAACTCTGAGGTTTGGACATAATCGGTAGTACACTTGGAGCGACGAGTTCAGCATATTTTTGGTGATAAAGGAATGCGTTTAAAGTTTGCGGATTCGACCTTTAGCTTCTAATTCAAGCCGTTGCTTCAGATGGAAGGAATCTGAATGAAAAACAGGATCACTGTTATAAGCCATTGATTGCCTTGTGAACTGTAATTTGTAAACTTTCGTGGAAATGAGCAAATTTCTAGCAACGACTTCATCCACCTTTAGTTACAAACTAGCATATGGATATTACACAAATTTGCAGTTATATAATGTCAACTTAATTTAATTTTAGGAATATTTATGCTTAATTTAATTGTAAGAGTATTTCTACACATGTTATATTATTTAATGTATAAATGAATATTGTGTATTTTAAAATTTTTTAATAAAATTATAAATATTTTAATTTTGAAATGTATACAAAGAAAGAAATTAACAAGGTTAAAATTTGTTATATTAAAAATATATAAGTTAGAATATTATAAATGAATTGGTAAAATAAGTTAGTAAAAATTTGGAATGAAAAATAAAAAATTTAGGAAATGTATAGTGTAATATATTTGTTATAAATGGACAAAATAGACAAATGAAATACACATATTATAATATCAAAGTAAAAAGTAAAAAAATTTATATCACCCGTGACTTATTAAGTCATGCTTGTGACTAAACAAAATAAGTTAAAAGTTTTTTATAATCAATTAAATATTTTAGTTAATTAAAATAACGAAATTAAAAAACTTAGTGGGTGTAACATGTTATATTATTTAATGTATAAATGAATATTGTGTAATTTAAAATTTTGTGATAAAATTATAAATATTTAAAATTTGAAATGTATACTAAGAAAGGAATTATTAAGGTTAAAATTTGTTATATTAAAAATATATAAGTTAGAATATTAGAAATGAATTAGTAAAATTAGTGAGTAAAAATTTCGAATGAAAAAAATAAAAAAATTAAGAAATATACATTGTAATGAATTTGTTATAAATGGATAAAATATACAAAGTAAATCTAAATATTCTAATATATAAGTAAAAAGTAAAAATTTTATAACATTAGTCATGGTGTGATTAAAATTTTTTATAATCTATTAAATATTTTAGTTAATTAAAATAACACCCGTTATTGACATAAAATAAATTAAAAAATTTATAATCGATTAAATATTTTAATTAATTAAAATAATGACTGGGTGTAACATATTATATAATTTAATGTATAAATGAATGTTGTGTAATTTAAAATTTTGTGATAAATTTATAAATATTTAAATTTTGAAGTGTATTAGAAAGGAATTAACAAGGTTAAAATTTGTTAATATGATAGAATTATAAAAATTATGTAAGTTAGAACATTAAAAATGAATAAGTAAAATTTGGTCGTAAAAATTTGGAGTGAAAAAAAATTTAGAAAATGGATAATGTAATGTGTTTGTTATAAATGAATAAAACATAGAAAGTAGTATATAATATGTAAGTAAAAATTTAAAAACATACAGCCCTCAATCATGGCTCATGACACATAATCAATAAAATATTTTAATTATAAAATTTTTAAATATTTTAATTAATTAAAATAAAGAAAAAAAGTTATTTGGTGTTACTTATAAATTAACACTTGTCAGTGTCTTTAGAATCTCAAGTTAACCTAATAAATCACGACGGTTCTCTCATTTTCTTCTTCCACTGAGATTTGTTCAGGGTCGTTCTCTCTCTTCTTCTTTGACTGAGATTTGTTCTCCGGAGACTGAGTAGTTGAAAAACCTAAGTATAAGAATCTTGCATTTCTTCATATCTAAAGTTGGGATTTGAGATCTTGAGTTAGGTCGTTGCCGTCTTCTGTGGTTTTTAGGTATCGTTGTCTGTCGCTATCGCTGCCTGTTGGCTTGTGTCACTGCCTCCCTTGGAAGCTGTTTACAAATATAGGTAATCTTTTATATCGTTAAACATATTTTGGTATTTGCTTTTTATGATTTTGACGTAACAAAATATGAGTTAAACATAATAGAGTTTTGTAATTTCATGAGGGTTTAATTTTGAGATTTAGTAAAATGTATTTAGTTAATTTCTTGTTTTGATTTGGGTTGATACTTCGTTTTTGATATACATTGTTTATATATTGTTAAGTATTTCAGTTTTTATGAATTAAAGTTCATATGGTTTGAATAAGATACAATAGCTTTTTTAACTTTATCCTCGGATTTGTTTTTTTTTCTTGGTTTTTATACTCGGTTAAGAATTATATTAGGTTAACAGTTAGTTTTGGTTTGGCTATTTGCTATGGCTTTGTTTTCTAATAATATAATTGTTAAATTGTAAGAATTATGTTTAATTGTTCGGTGTTAATGAAATTATAATAGATATAGTGTTAATTTTCTTAATATATTTTATTAAATAAATGGAAAGAAAAGAAAATAAGAATCATAAAAATTGTATAAAATTTGAACTGTTGTTTGTCGTGTGGAAAAAAATAAAAGGGTTGGCAAAGGGATGAACATGTAAATGAGCTATTAACGAGAAAGAAATGAGAATTATGGTCTGAGAATGAATTAAAAAGCAGGTATAATGGTTATTAAAACTTTGATTTTAGAATATAGTGAAGTTCAGTTTTCAACGAATTATTGGTTCATTACTAAATAATTAAAGTTTGATATTATATAAAACATTTTGGTACAGTATAGGGTTGATCAATTTTATAAACACTTAATAAAAGATAACACAAAAGATTATTTAATCTTTTTTTGATTTAATCCTTTACTTTATTATCATTTATTAAAGGATGTATATTTAAGCCGAATGCTTGTTCATCGTATGACCATGTTGAACTCATATTACTGTAGGATTTCATATTTGCCTATTATAGTTAACTGCTTTAAATTCAATTAAGTAATAAATTGTTTCGTTTGATTTGAGATTTACCAAAATATTTTGATTTCTGATTGTTACTTAGATTATGCCTCGTATAAGATTACCAGTATCTTCATCTTCTCAAATGGATGATGTGCCTGTTATAGGTAATCCTTGCCTTCAATTTAACACTCATGAGAGTCAATTAAGGTATGTGAGTTTGAAAGATCGTCTGATTATACTGAACAGATTTATTGATCATGGAGTTATAACTGAATTAGGAATTGCAGACCGAGTTAATGAATTGTTGCATAACATAGGCTGAGACAAAGTTGCAAAATTTAGAAAAAAATTCATATGTTGAATTAACTTTAGAAATTTTGACAACTTTGCATTTGATCTTTAATGAAGATGGCATTGTGATTAATTTGATATTTAGATTGATGAATAGAATGTGTGCTCTTGCTTTAGATGACTTGAATAGTATATTTAGATTTCCACATAACGATTTATATGGCTATCATGAAGAATTTAGGTCTAAAGAATTTTGGAATGAAATTACAAGGTCTAAATCGTCTGCTTTAGTGGACCCTAACTTTCATCATCTTCATAGGTTTTTAACTTCTACTATATTTGGTAGAGGAGATAGCCAAGGTGCAGTTTCTAAAGTTGAATTGTTTGTGTTGTGGTGCATGGTGCATGCTAAACATTTTAATGCTGGTATGTGGTTAAGCATGCATATGATGGATATGGCGAAAGTTAGCTCTGACAAAATAGTTTTTGGGGCATTTGTTACTCAAATTGCAGAGTATTTTGGTTTATTGAATGAGAGAACAAGTATACAGTTAGTTTCTAGGAATTCTAGTTTAGACTTGCAATCTTTGGTATCCATGAAGATTGTTAGCCATCAAGGTGATTGTTATGTTATTGTTAATAATGAGATAGTAGAAGCTTCAAGTAGTAAGCACAGTCGCCGTGAAGTAGGTAAAGGTACAGAAGGGGATGATGCTTTGCCACATAAAGCTACGCGCTTCAACATTGCACTTGATTCTGTTGAATATCAATCGTTGACCAATCAACTTACTATATTTGAACGGAAAATGAATGAAAGATTGGATAAGATTGAGGCAAATATTGCGGAGATCAGGACAAATGAGAGATTGGACAACATTGAGGCTAATATTGTGGAGATCATGAATTTTCTAGCAAATTTCAATCCTCGCTCGAGAAAGCATCCACTTCATCTTAGTATTGTATTTCTATCTTTTTCTTTTACTATTTTGATTGTTTGTCCTTAAATTATTTTTAGTTTTATTGTTTGTCTTAATTAATGTTGTTTGCAACTTATATCTTTTATTTACTTTCTTACGACGTTGATAATGATTGCTGTACATTTTGTTTTTGTTCTTTTTTAATAGTTAAAGATGTTTGATTATTGAATGAACTTGACCGAGATTATAAATGCATAATATGAGTGAATAAATATATTTGCGTGCAAAAATTGATTAACTTGGATTTTAATTGAAAGGATATTAACTTGTTGTGATAGATGAATGAGACTTTTCTTTGGTAAGAATTTGAGACCAATTATAAGTATTCGTTGTTGAGAGTATTCTTTCATGGTTAACCAAATCTAGAACTTGCTTACAAATACCAATCAAGATTACATAATCTCATGCAAACATTAAAGTGATAAAGGCATTTAGATTTAACTTGAGAACTAAAAAATCCACCATGATGTTATTCTTAGTCAGCTCCTTTGAGCTTACAGAGAACGTTTTTTCGGTTAAAACCCGAAACCTAAGCTTTGGCCTTTATTGTTTATATGTTTTAATTATACCCACTGTAAGGGCAAGTTGAGCATTTAAAAGGCATATATGTTGTTGTATATTGGGAAAAAAAGCAAATGATATCAAGTCAGGAAGAAAGAGAAAAAGGGAAAAAAGAAAAAAAAAGAAAGAGTAGGAGAAAATGTTATGATAAAAAGAAAAAAAAGAAGAGAAAAAAGAAAATGAAGGGAAAGGGGAGAAGGAGAAAGTAAGGAAGATTGGTTAGGTTATGTTTCAAATTGAAAAGAAAAAATTCAATGTTTTATATTTTATTGGCTTGTATCATTTTATAAATGCTCAATTAGTCCTATAGTTTAAAGCCTAGTTTTATCTTTTCCCCACCTTTACCTTGGCCTCATTACAACCAAAATAAAGACCTTTGGATTAATGTTTGTGTTAGATATTTAGTAGTGAAAATTGGATTTGCTAGCAAGCTTATGGTTGATGCTTAACATAAAATGAAAAATGAGTGAAAATTTATGAGCTTTGAGTGCTTGGAAGAAGGGAAAGTGAAGTGAGTGTCTATCACACTTGTTAATGGTCTTTTGGTTGACGTACTTGTTAATTATGGTTATGCATGTGAAGAATAGTTTGTTCATGAATTATCTGTGTTTTTATGGTTTAGTATTTTTAGTTTTGGTTAAGCACAATTTTAGTTTAAGTATTAAGGTCTTGGTGTGACAGTCTAAAGTCATGTGGTGCTTTTTTGTTTTTTTTTTCCTTTTGTTAAGTTCATGTTATTGAACATTATTAATTATGAATTATTTATGTAATTATTCCAACTTTTAAGTGTCTTTAACAATGTTGTTGTACTTATTATATGATGCATTCTCTAGTTGTACTTGTTATACAAGGCATGCAGATGTGTTCTGAGGATGCAAAATCAAAGAAAACAGAAGAAGAAACAGAAGAGAAAATTCAAGTATTAGCAAACCTATGAGAAGTTGAATGGTGTAAATGGGACTGCTGACAAACAAGATGGTAGCAAGAAGAAGAAGAAAAGCAAAGACGAGGATAGCTATAACGTACCAATGTTAAGAAGGAAAAAACAATAATTAATATAAGTGTTTTGTATATGGATATCTGGGATCAAATTAACTTTTTTTGTTATGTGGAAATTTTTAGTTCGTGAGTGTAAATTTTTGTTAGTTTAATAGTTTTACTTTATTAAATGATTGTGTATTTTCATGTTTAGTATTTCATGTTTTTGTCCTTAAGGTTTTGGTGAAATGTTTATGTTTAATTGATAGTTGTTCGTCTGAAAACCAAACTATTAATTTTATGTCAAAAACAGATATTGTATATATTGTCTGAGAGGTTGATGTTATAAACCCGATCAAGCTTTGTTTAAGAAAACGATTTAAAAAAGTTTAAGAAAACAATTTAAGAAAATTATAAATTGAAGATTAAATGATAATTATTAATTATTATTTGGTAATTTAACTTAAATCTACGTTGAGTAGTCTAAGTGACTAGCGTGGTTTTGATGCACTGCTGTGACTTGAAAAGTCACAGGCGTGTGCATTTATATTACTGCCTCAAAGGATAATTTTTTAATAATTGAGAATATTTAAAAATGTTATAAGATGCTTACGGGCGTGACTTATTATGTCACACCCTTGAGTTTTTTCTCGTTTAATTTCATTATGAATATAAATAATAAGAATTTATTTTTATTATTAATAAATACCCTATTATTATAATTATTTTTTAATTTTTTAATTTTATGTTCATTGATAATTTTCTTCTTATTATTATTAAATTTATTATTTTTATTAGTACTTACTATTATTTTTATTATTATTAATTTTATTATCTTTATTAATTATATATATTATTATTGTTATTAAATTCTTTATTATTATTAATTTTATTTATTATTATTATTATTATTATTAAATTCCTTATCATTACTAATTTTC
>JANIIA010000010.1:38544406-38555236 GCA_027478495.1 Erythroxylum alaternifolium | reverse complement strand
AATAATTTTTATATAATTAATAATAAATTGTATATAATTAATAATAAAATTTTTATTAATACAAATAGAAAATATATAAACAACTATTCTTTAATTATTTGTATATATTCCTATATAAATAAATTATTTTTAAATATAAATCACATATAATATAATAAAATAAATTTTAATATAATATAATGTAATATATTAAATAATTAATAATAATAATATTTTTATATAATTAATAATAAATTGTATATAACTAATAATAAAAATAATAAACCTCCTGCAATAATAACTTTAATATAAGCGGTATACTAGTTATTTATTATATATTACATTTCAATCCATCCATCTTTAAAACAATATTTCACTAAATTACATTATAAACCCTTTCATTCATCCCAAACAACGTTTTACTGTATTACATTTCATTCCATTATAAACTATTTCATTCCGTTCCATTCTATTTCATTTCATTCCGTTAATTAACATCCAATCAAACATGTCCTTAATTTTTTTTATTATAAAGGTTAAAATGAACTTACATATTCCTACCCTCACCGGTGATAATACTATAAAGGATGTTATGGGACAAGAACAAGCCAAGGCGAATAGCGTAGAAATTCGATGTAATTGAGGAATAAAACAAGAGTACTGAACATGCCTGGAATTTATAACAGGATGACGATCCCAAAACGTGTTAGGATGAGTAGAGACGGAGAACACAGGAGCCTGTGGCCTTATTTGCAGCAACGGCGTCCAATTCCCTGCAGCTTTCTTTCTTCTTTCTTTAACTCGCCATGCTATATATCAGTCAATCAGACAAAACGACCTGCAGTTGAACTTTCTATTGTTGACTCCCTTATTAATTAATTTTGCATAGTTAATATGTTGACTAAGGACAATTAAGCATTTATGATGTTTCTCTTGTTACGAAGTTTATTTTGCTTTTCGACTTGTGTAATAAGTGAAGACCATTTTTGTATTAGTGTGCCTCATACGTCCGTACGATTACTTTGACCTATATGCTAAGACAGAATGAAATAAAAATTTGGAGACATAACAGAACAAAAATTGAAAATAATAAAGTATTTGGTTGTAATGGACAAAACAGATAAAACTGTGCGTCTCGAGGACATAAATGTGTTTGGTTGCAGTTGACAGAATATAGAAAACAGTGTAAATGACCAAAATACCCTTGCAGTATAATATGATTGGAAATATGTAATTCATTGATTATTTTAAAATGAATGATTTGTATTATTTTTTTAATTGTATCTATAAATAAGAAATTAAAAAAATGAGGAACTTAAAAATTTAATGAAATGAGCTATTGAATAGCAAAAAATTTGTTCAAGTTAACAATAAAATGAATTACGTTAAATATTTTTTATAATTGTATCAATATTTTTTAATTGTATTTGTATTTTTTTAATTACGATGAAATAAAATGAGAAACCTCAATATTTAATAAAATGAGAAACCTAAAAATTAAATGAAATGAGTTATTGAATAAAAAAATCCTACAAGCTAGAAATTCTAGTACATAATAATTTAATAAAACATCTAAGCATTCATGGAATTAATTACATAATAGGTTAAAGATACATTCAAGCCATATATTTTATTAAAAATGTCTTTCTTTTGTTATTTATAGTAATAACAGGCACAAGAAAGTTGCGCCACAGTTTTGGAAGGAACAAAAAATTTGTGTTTTTGTGAATTGGAGACGGAACAAAAATGGGCAGTGTCAGCAACCAAACACTGCTAGAGACAGGATTTTTTTGTTTTGTTATTTGTCTCCACCCACGGAGACATCATCCATACGCAACGTTAAAGCACTGAGTAGTGTAGGAGAAAGTCTGTCCTCAGCATCACCGTGGCCTAATTGCCCATCCTCTCTTCGTCCCCAAGAGCACATGATGTTTCTAACTATACATAATCAATAGTATCAATTTATTGATCTGATCGATAGAGTTTAAGACATTCAAGTATGAGAGTAGTAACGAAGTTAAAGTTACACAAATAAGCACACTACTCAAGACATACTTGCAGCCATACTAAGTTATATTGTGAAAATACGACATGAAAAAGTTTTAGAATCAAATAGTGAAATAAAGGTATAGATACAATAATGGTGAAAGCAAAGGCCGATGGAAGTGGCAGTGACAACTAAAAATAGTGGTAAAAAGTTTCAACTCTCAAACTTCAAAGATCTTATGATAACTTCTCAAAATTTCTCATTTTCTCCTCATTTTATTTTTCATTAAATTAATCAATAATGTCCTACCTCTTGTTCGTCCTACACTGGGACATTGAGTACCCTTCTTTGGCAGATCTGTGAAAATAATCAATAGCGAAGAGGGTTTTGATAGATTTGTGAAAATAATCAATTGACCTGAGGTACAGAATATGGGTGAGCGTCGATAGAGAAGGAAATCACATCCCATAGAGACTGGTTAAGCTGGCACACGTGTGTCTGAATAAATTAATCAAGAATGTCCTGCTTCTTGTTTATCCTACACTGGCACATGGAGTACCCTTCTTTGGTAGATTTGTGAAAATAATCAACAACGAAGATTTGACAGATTTGTGAAAATAATCAACTGACCTGAGGTAGAGAATATGGGTTAGCGTCGTTGGAGAAGGAAATCACATCCTATGGAGACTGGTTAAGCTGGCACACGTATTTCTGAAGCACCTCAAACTTGGGAGCATGCGGCGACAGGACGAACAAGGAGAGATTTGGATTCTTGAGAATGCTCATGAGAAAGATATACACACATAGAAAAAGACTGCCCATTTCAAGAAACAAGAAGCAATATCAAAAGAAAGAAGCCGATGATGGAGAAGCAGAGGAAGCCAGAGGAGAGAGCAAAACTTAGAAGAAAGCAGAAACTGTCGCTCTCTGTGGAACCTTCGAGAGTAAACAGGTGTGACTAAGAGGTGCGGAAGAATTCCAACCGTTAGATGACATGGATGAATGGAATGGAATGTAAAATATTTAAGCTATGACACATATTTGTGAGTCATGGTTGTGACAATTTAGGTCACAGTCGTGACACATATATACTTAAAGAAAAAAAATTGGCAGGCATGTGTAGATGAATGATGAGAACCGTTGGATGAAATGGACGAATGGGATGAATTTTTTGTTCTTCCATCCCATTCGTCCTTAGTATTATATACTTAATGAGATTGCGTCAGTCCAGAAATTGGGAAAATGCATTACGCCAGAAATATAGAGAAAAGGTACAATCGTATAATCCAATGTATAGGCTCACATTATATGTCAATAATCTCACATCGGACAAGTATGAGTGCATTCAGCCATTTATAATAGTGTAAAAACCTCCCCTCTCATGCTATTTTTTAGGGGTGAGTTAGGCCTTTTAACATGGTATTAGAGCCTAATTGTTCCGATGGTTTGGGCAGTGCCCGGTTCTGTCCCTTTAGCCAATATGCCCAACAGATGTCCAGCCCTGCTTAGGGCTGAGAAGGTGTGTCAAGAATCCCACATCAGACAAGTATGAATGCATTCAGCCATTTATAATAGTGTGCAAACCTCCCCTCTTAAGCTAGCTTTAAGGGGTAAGTTAGGCCTTTCAACATTATGAACAAATCAATACAAAGCAGAAGATTGATGAATTGTGAACAAATCAATGTCACTACCTTCAATTTACAACCCTTAGGCTTTCACTTGTGTGTGAATGTAGGAAAAGAGAGCGACAGGGGAGATAGATATTGTTATATAGAATATGCAACGAATTCCAAGTTTGCTCATAAAATGCACCAAAAGTATAAGTACAGTAGTTAAACTCTCGTAATTCGACTCAACCTTCTCAAATCCCTCGTGTTTAAGGTGTTTCTCATAAAGGCAAAGTAAACTCACGAAATTTAATGAGCCAACAAAATAGAATGGATAGTAATAAAAAGAGAAAAATGCACACAACCTTACAGCAAAATGTCAACCTTTATATTACTTATAATTGTTACAAAGGATACAAAACTCCAACTCTCTCTAATGGATGAAGTCTTGCTCAAATGAGCTATTGTTGGCCAAGAATATAAGAAAGTGGTCTTAAGGCTACTAAGCCACTAACTTAGTTACTGGTTGACATCTCCAACCACTTTAGACACTATTTTAGTGAGTGGTTTACATAACTTACCACTATCTCACTACTAAGTCAAAGGAACATGTGTAAAATGCTTAGAAGACACCTCATCCATGTTTTTTGCCACGTCATCTCACTTTTCTTGATGATTCATCTCACTAACTTCATCACATCACCCATGATCTTATCCAAGGCTGAAGGTTAGCCAAGTTACGAGCCAATTCGCATATGGGCTGACCAGTGCGCACCCATGATCTAGTCCATCTGTCTATGGTCCATCATTTTGTCCTTAGTCCTACCAAAGACATCTTAGCAAGTCTAAGTTGCCCTAGCCACCAAGCCAATCAATGCCCCACGGTCATCGTAACTAAAATCATGCTTGATCTGTACTTAGTTAAGTTACCTTGGATCCTTTGACATGCCTTCCCCATGCCTGATCCATGCTAGATGTTGGGTAAGGCTCACCAATGCTAGCAAAAAGGGTTTTTACAATGTTAAGGGGCTAACAAACTACCCCCACCATATGAACCCAACGCCCTCATCGGAACACATTAAAGCTTCCGAGACTGATTTAGTCTTCCACTGAATCAGGAACTTCGTCTTCTGATTCTTCTTATGATGCCCTAATATTCGATGATCTAAAATCCTCTCAATTTTCTCATCGAATTGTTTCCTTACCACCAATGGAGCTCTTTTTACTTAACTCCTTTTAGTATCTATTGAATCCTCTTGATATGGTTTAAGGAAACTCACATGAAAAGTAGGATGTACCTTTAAACGCTCGAGTAATTTGAGGCAATAAGTTACCTTTCCCACCTTTCCAAAGATCTCGAATGGCCCATCATACTTTGGTACAAACTCTCGACGCACCTACTTTTTACTAATCTTCTTCCAAATTTAGGGAGTAAGTTAGAGAAATACCTTATCCCCGATGTCAAAGCCAAGCGATCTTCTCCTTTGATTCACATATTTCTTTATCAGTTCGGAAGCTTTGCAAAGACTATCCCTTGTCTCATCCAACAATTCTTGCTTTCCTTTGCAAAATAATAAGTAGCTGGATATTTCCCTCCTAACCTCTATTGAGCTATCTCGAGAGGAGTGAGTGGTTATTGTCATAGAACAACTTCAAAAGGACTTTTCTCCATTGTCAAGGATCTGTGTAAGTTATAACAAAATTGTGCGGTATCAAGTAAACTTAGCCAATTTCGTTGACTTGCATTTACATAATGCCACAAGTATTCTTCTAATAAGCCATTGATTCTTTCTGTTTGGCCATCCTTTTGTGGGTGGTTTGTAGTTGAGAACTTTAATTCACACCTCATCATGTTGAAGAGAGACGTCCAAAATCAGCCAGTAAATCTAGCATCTCAGTTACTTATAATGTCCTCTGGAACCCCAAAATGCTTCACCACATTTTTGTAGAAATGCTCCGCATCAACATCCGAAGGACATGAAGCTGGATTTGGCACAAAGACCGCATACTTAGAGAACCTATCAACCACCATCATGATTGAACCCATGCCGTCTACCTTTGGGAACCCACCAATGAAGTCCATCTAAATCGACATCCATGGTTTTTCGAGAATTGGCAAGGGCTGCAATAAACCTGTCTCCTTCTTCCTTTCAAGTTTATTTAATTGACAAGCAAAGCAAGTTTTGACATATTTTTGCATCTCGTTCTC
Source organism: Erythroxylum alaternifolium (assembly GCA_027478495.1). Classification (NCBI taxonomy): domain Eukaryota; kingdom Viridiplantae; phylum Streptophyta; class Magnoliopsida; order Malpighiales; family Erythroxylaceae; genus Erythroxylum; species Erythroxylum alaternifolium. The sequence goes on along the minus strand of JANIIA010000010.1, from coordinate 38,549,454 downwards.
CATCTTTGACCAATATTAAGATTGAGAAAGAAGCGCTAACATCCGTTTGACTCTGGGGTAACCAACCAACTGTGAATTCATGCATCTCCTTCATTAGTTGTTTCCACAAGGCACCAAAACTTGGCACGTCTAATTAATTATTCTTTATCATAAGCAACCCCTCATTATCAAGCCAAAATCGTCGCACAACACCCTCCTTTACTTGCTTCAAAATTCATCCATAAGTGTTGTCCAATGGAGCTGCTAGTTTAATTTGCTTTAACATATCCGATCCCACTCAAGTGAACGCATACAAAGCTGCAAATACTTCCTTTCTACTCGGTACATCCACCACATTGTTACGTCTCCTCAGTTTGTGCTCGCATACAAAGTCATATTCGGTAAGAAACTTTTGCCACCGGTTTTTCCTTGAAAATAAATTCTTTTAGGTCCTAAAAAGATATTAGCAACATTATCCGTGCAAACCACAAACCTAGTACCTAATAAGTAAACATGCCAAGCTTCAAGGCAACATACTACTGCTAACATCTCCTTCTCACGTGTCGAGTATTGTTGCTCGGTACCATTAAGCTTGCAACTTTCAAATGCCAACGGATGTCCTTCTTGTACCAAGAATCCACCAATAGCTTTGTTTGAAGCATCCGTGTGCAACTCAAATGGGAGATTGAAGTTAAGTAACTTCAACATAAGTTTAGTTGAAATGAAAACTTTCAACTTTTCAAAAGCTTTTTGACATGCTTCTGACCAACACCGTTCTTGTTTCTTCTTTAATAAGTCAGTCAAGGGTTCTGCCTTCTTTAACTACCCCACAATAAATCGGTGATAGTAGTTTGTCAAGCTAAGAAAGTGTCTAAGTTCCTTCACTGTCTTTAGAACCTGCCAATCAATAATAGCTTGTACGTTTTTCGAATCCATTCACACTTGGCCCTTGCTCACCAAGTGTCCCAAAAACTTTATTTCGCACTTCTCCATCTTTACGAAAAATTTATGTTACCACAACCTTTCAAACACCTTCCTCAGGAGTTGTATATGCTTTACCATGTTAGTGTTATAGACCATAATATCGTCTAAATAGACCACCACAATATTGTCTAAAAGGTCATACAACTTGTCATTAATCAAGTTGCAAAAAGTAGCAAGGGCATTAGTCAAGCCAAATGGCATAACTAAAAATTCATACAAGCCATATCGAGTTACACAATTCGTCTTTTGCTCGTCTCCTTCGGCAATCTGCACTTGCCAATACCCACTCTACAATTCTAACTTTGTGAATACTACTACCGTTGACAATATGTTTATTAAGTCTTGAACTAATGGAACAGGATATTTATTTTTAATAGTCACCTTGTTCAAAGCTCGATAGTCGACACACATCCATAAGGCTTCATCTTACTTCTTTTGGAAAAAAACCAAAGCTCCACAGAGGGCTTTTAATGGTTTGATATACCCTGTTTCCAACATTTGACCAAGCTGCTTCCATAGTTCCACTAACTCTAATGGTGATATTCGATAAAGGGCACGGGTAGAAGGCATTTGCTCCTAGCACCAGTCGATCTTATGATCAATTTCACAACAAAGAGGGAGAGTTTTCTGTAACTCCTTCAGCATCACATCCTTGAATTCCCTCAATACTTTCTCCACCGCATCCAAAACTTCTACCATATGGTCTTTCGTAATTTCCCACATGGCCGCAAAGTAAGTCTCTATGTCTTTCTTAAGGCCTTTCTCGATACCTATGGTAGAAACATGAACTACAATTATTGTTTTGTCCATAGTTCTATCGCTAGACCTACAACAGTTAATGTAACATGAATTTTGATCATTCATAAATATTATACCTTCAAGATGTAGATATAGCACCACTTTTTCCATCTTAAGAAAGTCGATGCCTAAAATCAAATTGAAATCTTCAAGAGGTATCATCATCATATTACCCTTCCCACGCCAATTTCCCATACTCAAAGGAACATTGTATACAACCCCTACGACTGCTTGTGCTTTCGCTTTGGGAGTTGTTATTTTTGTAGTGGTCTTGCTAATCTTCAACCCTAACTTTTGCACCCACTGTTCCATAATAAAGGAATGAGTGATCGTGTCCATCATAGCAGCGAGCTCCTTCCCATTGACTTGTATCTAAACATACATAAGGTGATCAAATGGACTTACTCCTGTATTGACCGCATCTCTTAAGTGGATATGATTTAGTCCCACTTCCAAATGATTGTTTTCACCATCCATATTCGCTACTAAGGCATTCAACTTCTCCTTTCTTGGGCATTCATGGGCATAATGAGGGTCACTGCATAAGAAACAACCACAATCTTTCTTAGAAGACTTCTCACCTTGTTTAGGTTGCCCATTTTGTTTAGAATTCCCTTTATGATCATTGTCATTTTTCTTACCTTAGTCTTTCTTCTTCTTTCCTTCACAATTCTCTTGGTAAGTGCCTTTTGATTTTTGAGAAGAGGAAGAGGCCTTGGTTTCCTTTGACACTCTAAAATCTACCAAAGCATCCGCAGTCACAATTACACCTACGATGTCCTTGACATTTTGCCTTCGTAACTCCATTTGTGCCTAAGGTTGTAATTTTGACATAAAGTTGAATGACTTGTCCTCATTTGACATATTCTCAATATCAAGTATTAAGGAACTAAATTTCTTAACATAATCCCTTACTGAATCATCACGCTTCATTTTAAGGCATCTTTTACAAGCTAAGAAGTATTGTTTGGAAGGAATTGATCCTTTAGCTCCTTTTTCATCCTCTCTCATGTATTAACAAGAAGACAACTAGCACTAATTTCAGCAGAGGTTTGAGTTCTCCACCATAATTTTGCATCTCCATCGAGATACATTGCTGAAACGTTCACCTTTTCCTTATCCGGCAACTTAGCAATTACAAAATACTGCTTCATATCCCACAAGAAGTTCTCAAGTTCTTTAGCATTATGAATGCCCTCGAAAACTTTTGGCTCACGCACCTTGCATGGTGCTTTCAACATGTCCCGCATCTATAGTTACAATCGCATGTCTAAGGATAATCATCTCAAAATTAGCATTCTCTTATGCTTTAAACAACTCAGCCACTTGATCTCACAATGCTTGGATTTGCCCTTCCAAGGCTTCAAAACGTGATGCATAAAATGAGACTTCTTCTTCACCCGTAGGTAAAAGGACTGATGAGCGCTTCCACCCTCTTGACACGCTTCATAAGATTGCTACCACCAGCTATTGAATCACACAACACGGCTATGATACCAACTGTTACAAAGATTATGCAACGAACTCTAAGTTCGCTAACAAAATGTGCCAAAGTCTAAGTACTGTAGTTGAACTCTTGCAATTCAACTTAACCTTCCCAAATCCCTCATGTTTAAGGTGTTTCCCGTAAAGGTAAAGTAAATCCATGAAATTCACTAAGCCAACACAATAGAATGGATAGCACTAAAAAGAGAAAGATGCACACAACCTTACAGCAAAATTGTCAACCTTTATATTACTCACAATTAATACAAAGCTCCAACTCTCTAATGAATGAAGCCTTGCTCAAATGAGCTATTTATAGGCTTAGTAAACTTGTTGGGAAAAAATACAAGAAAGTGATCTTAAGGCCATCAAGCCACCAATTTAATTGGTGGTTAACATCCCTAATTACTTTAGGCACTATTTTAGTGGGTGGTTTACATAACTTACCACTGTCCCACTACTAAGTCAAAGGAACATATGTGAAATGCTTACAAGACACTTCATCTATGTTCTTTGTCACGTCATCTCACTTTCTTGATGATTCATCTCACTAACTCTACCACATCACCCATGATCTTATCCAAAGGTGAAGGTTAGCCAAGTTTTGAGCCAATTCACTTATGGACTAACTAATGCGCACTTATGGTCTAGTCTGTTCTTTTATGGTCCATCATTTAAGCACCATTGCATCCTTAGTCCCACTAAAAACTTTTAGGCAAGTCCAACTCGCCTTAACCATTAAGCCAATCAACGCCCCACGGTCATCATAACTCAAATAATACTTGATCTTTACTTAGTTAAGTTACCTTGGTTCCTTTGACATGCCTTCCTCATGCCTAATCCATTCTAGACATTAGCCAAGACTCACCAATGCTAGAAAAAAGGTTCCTGTAATGTTAAGAGGCTAATAGCTATCGTCTAAGAACTCAATGGTTCACATTCACCAAGGATCCATCCGTAATCGAGAGATTGGTTTCTCACTATCAGGTCCAAGCAACGGATTTAATAAAGGTTGGAGGGCTTTGACCACAATGCTCATGTTTAGCTACAAATCAGTGTCATATTGTAGACACAAGGTAGCAATAGCAGCCATCTGTAACAAAAGATGAATGGAGGGTTGTTTAGAGAAAGGTCTAGCGCCATCAAAAAGGCTAAATGTTCACTTGTGCAAAAGTTCTTGAGGTTTCCTCCCAACGGGGAGTTATTGCAGCAATCATAAGGCATATGTGCCCCTTTGTAGGTTTAGACATCTCTTAGATGAATGTAACTAAAAACTTGATAGTTAATGCAAGTGATGGAGGATGGAGTTGGATATAATTAATCAGCTGTCAACTTTGTCAACATAGGAAGTGTCATTTGGATGATTAGCATAAATCATAGAAAATTATAGCAAATACCTTTGCAACTGCCTTAGGTGGATATTCTCCTTGTAGTCTTACATTGACACATTCCCTAACCCTAATCTTCACTTAACTTTGGTGTAGCCTACAAAATACAAGTTCGATTAATCAACAAGGATACGAGAATAAAAAAAGGAAAGAAGAAAAGGAAGAAAGTTTTGTTCATTTCAGCATATTTTATCACATAGTATTAGCAGTAGACATGGCATAATAAGCAGAAGAATATGTTACCAGACTCTGTTTGTAACACCCCCTCACCGTAGGGTACACACCGGGACGCCCGTAGGTCATTCCGATACATATCCTATGATAAGGGAGCGCTACATGCAAAAACTATGATACTCCACATGGCATCATATCAACTTGAATAATAAAGCAGTAATCATAAACCACAGTAATTTT